>CM033711.1:32204554-32414422 GCA_019671005.1 Hibiscus mutabilis | reverse complement strand
CAAACTTATCCCAAGGAGGCAAATGATAATGATAAAAGGACCATTTGAAGAATGGCCTTAGGATATATGCTTGATGGAGAAATTCTATACAAACGAGGCAAGGATCAAGTTTTGTTAAGATGTGTTAACTCTCAAGAAGCCAGAGAAATTTTGACAAATGTGTACAATAGAATTTGCGAAACGCATACTAATGGCTTTGCAATGGCCAGGAAAATAATGAGATATGGTTACTACTAGAGGAAGATTGCATTGAGTATGCTAAAAAATGTCACAAATGCCAGATATATGCTGACAGAATAAATGCTCTGCATGTACCTTTACATACAATGAACACGCCATGGCCTTTTGTAGTCTGAGGCATGGATGCCATTGGGCAAATTTACCCCAAAGCCTCCAATGTACATTGTTTCATCCTTGTGGTTATTTATTATTTTACCAAAAGGGTAGAAGCAGCTTCATATGCCAATATCACCAGATCTAGAATCTGTAAGTTCTTAAAGAAGGAGATCATCTGTCAATATGGGTTGCCAGAAAGAATCATTACTGATAATGGCACCAACTTCAATAATAAGGTAATAGCAGAAGCGTGCGAGAAGTTTAAAATCATTTATCACAGTTCTGTGACTTACTGCCCTAAGATTAATGGGGTAGTGGAGGCAGCAAACAAGAATATCAAGAAGATCATATCAAAAATGATAGACACATACAAAGATTGGCATGAGAAGTTGCCATTTGCCTTGTTCGCATATCGAACTTCTGTACGAACTTCTACTCGGGCAACACCATATTACCTGGTCTACGAGATAGAGGTAATACTCCCAATAGAGGTTAAAATTTGGCACTTCGAGTTCTATCTGAAGTAAGGTTGTATAACGCAAAATGGGTGCAGGCTCAGTTTGACTAGTTGAACCTCATCGAGGATAAGAGGCTGAAAGCTACTATCACAGCCAAATGTACCAAAAAAGAATGATGTGGGCTCATAATAAGAAGGTTTGACCCAGAGAATCTTGAGAGGGCGATCTAGTGCTAAAAAATATCTTGCAAATACATCAAGATTTCCGTGGGAAATGGATGCCTAACTAGGAGGGGCCATATGTTGTCAAAAAGGCCTTCTCCAGAGGAGCATTGATCTTAAGTGAAATGGATGGTGAAGAGTTGCACAAGCCAGTGAACTCAGATTCAGTTAAGAAATATTATGCTTGAAGAATTAAAAAAGAGAGTGAAAAGGAGAAAAATGAAAAAAGTAATGTTTAGCCACTTATCTGAAAAACAAAAATATAATTTCACTACTTATTTAATTGTTAAGCCACGAAATAACGAGAATACCTAAACATTTCACGTCATCGCAAGCCTTGTATGACCACTGAAAAAAAGTAAAGACTATTGTGCATCATATTTAGATTATTAATGGATTTGACGACCTTTATGGGATGTATGATCCTTGAAGTTGAAAAAACGTGAAGACTAATGTGGCCTCATTTTCGTATTATTAATGAATTTGAGGAAAACATATTTGGTAAATTGGTTAAATTGTGCATCGTTGTTCTTTTATGTTTTCTTAAGTCATAAGTTTTAGATGTATTAGGAGCACTCATTCTTTCCCCTAGAGTCCTTTTTCCCTCCCTTTAAATATGATTAGAATTAAGATTAAAATTAGAATTAGAATTAGTCAATATATATATATATATTAATGGATTTGACACCCATTATTGGAAAGTATTGTTGGCCAACAATGTTTTATGCAGAAAATTATAGTATAAATTTTACTTATTACGTCAATTAGTATCTCAATCAATAAAACCCATCAATTTTATATTTTCTTTAATTTTTTTATGTTAATATTTTTCGCAAAGTGAATTTTCACTCATTTTTTCAAAAATTGAATTTTAGAAATTGGTTTTTAAAGTTATCATTTAAGTAGATTGAAAGTTTTATGCGCCAAATACACTTCCTCGTATAGTGTCTGTTTTTCACTTAATATTTGGTAAAATTTGCTGTTAGTCCCTATGCTTTATAAATTTAGTTCAATAAGCCTATTTTGGTTAAATTTAATTCCTATATTTTTTATTTGAAATTTTAGTCCTGATCCAGACGGTATGTTGACAATATGACTAAATTTTGATCATGACCCAAACAATAGTTGTTAAATTTGTTAAGTCAAGTTATATTTTTTGTATTATGAGTTACTAGTAAGTTTAGTTCATGCTCTCCAAATTGATTACTTGAAGCCCCTGTAATTAAGTCATATTGTTATTATATCATTTGGATCAGATCGAAATTCCAAAAATTTGAAAAGTAGAGTTCAAGGACTATATTTAGAACTTATGCATAGTTTAGGGATTAATGTCAAATTCTCTTAAAAAAATTAAAGGATGGAAGGCGTTTTAAGCCAACCAAACCTCTTATCCTTTAATTTTGAAGTAAAATTATGTGAATTTTAAAATTCCTGTCTGACCCAAACAGTACGTGCATAAATGACTAAATTGTGTAAGGACTTAAAATAATCTATTTGGAGAATAAAACTAAAATTTTAACTTACTCGTAGTACCAAAAGATATAACTCGACTTAGCATATTTAACAGTGCCAAAATTTAGTCATATTATTTATGTATCATTAAGCCATGACAAAAATTTTAAATTTCAAAAAATAAAAAGAACTAACCATGATCAAATTAGAGTATATGAAATAAATGCACAAAGGAGAGTAAAGACAAATTTCGCCAAATCAGAAAAGCACTCCCTAATTCCATTGCAATAAATAATAATAGCATAAAATAAAGGGAGTGTCAATAAAAACTATATAAATTTCAATAATTAATGTTTATTTTATTTTTTAATAGAGTCTAACAGAATGCAATTAATTACTGTAATCGCTAATTTTGTCCGGAGTTGACACGTTTTTATTCTTGCAATAATGGGCTTATATATGTGTGTTATTACTATCTAAACAAAAAGATTATGGGCTTTGTTTACTTTGTTTACATTAAAACCCAAAAACACCAAAAAGTGCTACTAGTATTATTTATTAAGTGTAATAGTCTAATATTATATTAGTATTATATATAGATGTGTTGCTTTTTTTATCATATTATTGGTATGCTATGTCATTTAAAACTCAAAAAATTATTATTGTCATATTCTATTACGTTATCCAATTGGAAAATATGTGTATATATTATTAGTATATTATATTATTTCATTTATACTATTATATTATTATCATATTTATCATTACAATATCTTATATTATAATTAAACCAGAAAATAAAAAAATATATATATACATGTAGAGACTAATCAATTTAGAATAAAAGCCCAAGTTTATTTATAAACTGTCAATTTACATCTTTACAAAGTCCAAAAATATTACATGGCCCGATAGGCCCAAATAATTAGAACCCTAGCCTTAATCTGATGAACATTCTAACCTTATCTGCCTTTTATATTGTGCAACCAAACAATGGTCGTTAGATCAAATCTTGATCTAACGGGCCGGATCACATTCTGAGAAGAAACCATAGTTGATGCCCTTGTCATCCTGGCGTCGAAGCACCACAGCCGTTGGATCGAAGACCTCATCAACGGTCCAGATACAGCCAAGGAACCTTCCAGATTCCACATGCTCCCTCACGCGGGGCTTTGCAACTCCCCATGCGCGGCTTTACAGTTTCCCCACGGTCGCGTGCATCATGCATATGTGTCTGTTGCCCTTCCAGCACCGCCTCCACGTCAGACGAACAGGACTGATGGCCCAACGCCACCTCACCATTGCTCTGCCACATCAATTGCAACGCCAACAGCCACGCCAGCAACTAGGGTTGGTCCCCTCCTCTCTCGTCACATGCAAACAAACAAGAATGTCAAGAGCAACGACATATTTCAACAGTAATATCAGATTTCAGGGAGCAAAATGACCAAATCAGAAAATAGCATGAATACAAACAAGGGATATCAGATCAACCAATAACAATTTATATGGCCTTTTTCTTTTTCTTAAATGATTATTGTAAATTCAGGGTATATAAACCAAACCCTAAGCTATTGTAACCATTCTGGAAATCAAAAGAATAGAGAACGAAAAGAAGAAAACCTCAAAGCTTTTGGAGGTAGCCTTCCTCTCTTCTTTCTCATATCATTATCATTATCATCATCGAAGCATATGCATACAAAAAGAAATTAGGGTTTTAGATCTTATACCTTTGTTTTTCAAGTCTTCTTTAATGTTGTTTCGTCTTTGGGCGTTTCGTTTTCTACGTGAACGGTACCATTCCTCGCTGACGACAAGCCTGTCGGCTCTCTCTCGAGCCCGTGAATAGTGAGTCGGCCAGAACGAAAACTAAAATAAGGTGGATCACCGCTTCTGTTATTTATAAAAGGGGGTTTTTTGTTTATTTAAAAATTGGAGTTTAGATTTGGGTTTAGAACTCGAAAAGGGGTTTAAAAGATTTTTTCTTAAGTTTCCGACGCCAGCCAGCGGTGGCCAGAACGGTAGCTCACGGCGACCGGTCACCAATTTCTGGGAAAGAATGTTATTTTTTGGGTTTAGGGATGAACACCACGACGATGTTCATCCTCGTTATGGGGTTTGAAGAGGGATTAGAGAGAGTTTATTGAGACGTTTATGCCAAAAGAAGGCGAATTTTGCCCGGAGGATGTGTTATATAACCGACCCCTGTTTTAAAATTGGTACAATTATTTTTCAAGGACCTCCGCCCTAGTTTAATCACGTTCACGGTCCTTTCGCATGGGCAAATCACAACAATGGTCCCTCCGCATGGGATAACTGCACCTTTAGCCATTTCGTCTATTTTAATTACTTCCCCGGGGCCTTTGGTTTTCAGACCGTCTACAATCTCTTCCCCTTTGTTTTCTTTAAATCTAACACTCAAGGTTTTTGTTTGTTCAATTAGGTCTTTTTTCCAGTGTTGAAAAATCCTCTTTTTTATCATGCATATTTAATTTTTATGCCTTTCTTATGTATTATGTTTATTCATATTTGTTGTTAATATACTTATATTGAGGCTTGATATTCATATTATGAGGTAGTTATGATATACGGTATAATATAGTTTGTTTTTTTTTAACATCAAGTATAATATAGTTTGTTTATAAAATACAACTTGTGTTTTTTTATAAAGTATATCATATAGTCTTTTTACGTAAAGTATGGTATATATATATATATATATAATATGCAGTTTCTACAATATAATATATTTTTTATGTACAATATGTAAAGTTTTAAATATGTATAATACATGTTTTATAATACATATGATACATAGCTTTTATAATTTATAATATAGTCTTTTTTTCATATATATGTGTGGTATAAAGTTTTGTTCATAATATATAATATAGTTTTTTATATATATAATACATAGTTTTTTTAATATATGTATAATATAATTTTTAAATATATATTTAATTAAAGTTTGTTCCTTCATGAATATGGTTGTTGTTGGCATGTGCTTGGCTTGTTTGGATGTTTGAGCCTATTGTGTTTGGGCTTATTTAGCTTAGTGGGCCTTGGACTTAATCTTTTAGGCTTTGGATTGTTAAGCTAGTTTTAGATTAGAATTTGACAAATTAATTTAATTAGTTTGGGATCGTGCGCTCGTCTCATAGGAGCACGATCTTTAAATTAATTATATTAATTTAGGATTAGCCTTTTAGAGCCTTAATTAGATTCAGGTTCAAATTAATTTAGTGAATTTAAATTTACCTTTGGCTCATTGGGATAAATGTTAAATTCATTAAATTAGTGGGATAGCTCTTAATTATCTTTTAAGATAAAATTTACATGGAAATTAGATTAACACTTTAATTAAAAGCTATGATTAATTAACTTGATTTATTTTAAATATTATTCTAGGCTTATTGGAATACTAGTTTAAAATCAATTGAATTAGTTATCATATCACAAGATAACTCATAATTTGTTAAGGTTTTTAGTCTTGTTGGGCTAATTAACTTAGGGTTAATACTAGAATCACCTAATTAACCACTAGATCACTAATTGGAGGATCCATAACTTGGGCCTTTTAGGTTGGGGCTTAAGGCGGGCTTTTGGGTGTTTATCTTTAAGCCTTTACTTGCCATGCATTTTATTTGTCATTCATATGGCCCATTTAATTAACATGATAATGAATTTAACTTATGAAAAATGAGGTATCTATTAGTTCTGATATTTGTGTCGTAACAGTCCAAGCTCAAAGGATGTTGACAAGATATTTGAATTAATTATTACCGACTCAAGGTAAAAGTAAAACTTTACTAAATCATTACATCATATCTTAATTGCTTGCACCATGCATAAATGTGACATACGAAAATTGAACCATAAATTAAAACGGCAGTCGGGCTTATTCGATGTCGGTTTAATCTATAGCCTGATGTATCGTCAACCTTATCAATTAAATGTCCAATTAATTCAAAACCACCAATTTGATAAAGCCCGTGTAATTAAGGTCAAATTTTCAATTAAGTACGCTGAGTTAAATTGAATTCAAATTACAACAAATTCCATCAATTTAAAAGCAACAAATATTATAGTACCGATTTCCGGGCGTGATGGGGGTGCTAATCCTTCCCCACATGTAACCAACTCCTGAACTCTTTTCAAACCGAATCTCTGGTTTTGTGGTGTCCGGTCTACCTTATCCAAGTGGTCGGTGGCGACTCCAAGTTTTTGTCACTTTTCAAAAGAAATCCCTGTAAACCAAGATTTCTAAAAAATGATTTTGGGATAACCCGTAGCACCGAACTTATGAAACTTATATTGGTTTAAAGTAAAGAAAACGTTGCTACATTTTAAAGTAAAGAAAATGTCGCTACAATTACATTTTTAAAAAGTTGTGTTATATTAATTTGGTGTATTTAATGTAATTAATATTCATCTAAAAGGGTTTAGGGTTTGTTATTTTTTGTTTAGATTTTATGAATTATGGTTTAAGGTTTTAAGATTTTAGGGCATGAGTTTAGGGTTTTGTTTAGGTTTAAAGGTTTTAGTGTATGTGTTTAAGGTTTAGGTATTTAGTTTAAGGATTTAGGGTTTATATTTAGGGTTTAGTGTTTAATGTTTAAAAAGTTTTTAGGGTTTATGATTTATATTTAGGATTTAGGGTTTAAGAATTTTTAAAGGTTTAAGGTTTATGGTTGAGGATTTGTTTTAGAGTTTTATGGTTTAATTACATTAAACACTCTAAATTAATGGAACACAATTTTTAGGAATGTAATTAAGTACATTTTATTAGATTCTATTGAAAAGCAAAATAAGCATTAATGATTAGAATCTGTATTGTTCTTACAAACACTCAATAGCAAAACCCTATTTATTTAATTTTTATGCCTTTCTTATGTATTATGTTTATTCATATTTGTTGTTAATATACTTATATTGAGGCTTAATATTCATATTATGAGGTAGTTATGATATATGGTATAATATAGTTTGTTTATAAAATACAACTTGTGTTTTTTATAATGTATATCATATAGTCTTTTTACGTAAAGTATGGTATATATATATAATATGTAGTTTCTACAATATAATATATTTTTTTATGTACAATATGTAAAGTTTTAAATATGTATAATACATGTTTTATAATACATATGATACATAGCTTTTATAATTTATAATATAGTCTTTTTTCATATATATGTGTGGTATAAAGTTTTGTTCATAATATTTAATATAGTTTTTTATATATATAATACATAGTTTTTTTAATATATGTATAATATAATTTTTAAATATATATATTTAATTAAAATTTGTTCCTTCATGAATATGGTTGTTGTTGGCATGTGCTTGGCTTGTTTGGATGTTTGAGCCTATTGTGTTTGGGCTTAGGGTTAGCTTTAGCTTAGTGGGCCTTGGACTTAATCTTTTGGGCTTTGGATTGTTAAGCTAGTTTTAGATTAGAATTTGACAAATTAATTTAATTAGTTTGGGATTGTGTGCTCGTCTCAAAGGAGCACGATCTTTAAATTAATTATATTAATTTAGGATTAGCCTTTTAGAGCCTTAATTAGATTCGAGTTCAAATTAATTTAGTGAATTTAAATTTACCCTTGGCTCATTGAGATAAATGTTAATTTCATTAAATTAGTGGGACGGCTCTTAATTATCTTTTAAGATAAAATTTACATGGAAATTAGATTAACACTTTAATTAAAAGCTATGATTAATTAACTTGATTTATTTTAAATATTATTCTAGGCTTATTGGAATACTAGTTTAAAATCAATTGAATTAGTTATCATATCACAAGATAACTCATAATTTGTTAAGGTTTTTAGTCTTGTTGGGCTAATTAACTTAGGGTTAATACTAGAATCACCTAATTAACCACTAGATCACTAATTGGAGGATCCATAACTTGGGCCTTTTAGGTTGGGGCTTAAGGCGGGCTTTTGTGTGTTTATCTTTAAGCCTTTACTTGCCATGCATTTTATTTGTCATTCATATGGCCCATTTAATTCTCATGATAATGAATTTAACTTATGAAAAATGAGGTATCTATTAGTTCCGATATTTGTGTCGTAACAGTCCAAGCTCAAAGGATGTTGACCAGATATTTGAATTAATTCTTACCGACTCAAGGTAAAAGTAAAACTTTACTAAATCATTACATCATATCTTAATTGCTTGCATCATGCATAAAGGTGACATACGAAAATTGAACCATAAATTAACACGGCAGCCGGGCTTATTCGATGTCGGTTTAATCTATGGCCTGATGTATCGTCAACCTTATCAATTAAATGTCCAATTAATTCGAAACCACCAATTTGATAAAGCCCGTGTAATTAAGGTCAAATTTTCAATTAAGTACACTGAGTTAAATTCAATTCAAATTCCAACAAATTCCATCAATTTAAAAGCAACAAATATTATAGTACCGATTTCCGGGCGTGATGGGGGTGCTAATCCTTCCCCACACGTAACCAACTTCTGAACTCTTTTCAAACCGAATCTCTGGTTTTGTGGTGTCCGGCCTACCTTATCCAAGTGGTCGGTGGCGACTCCAATTTTTTGTCACTTTTCAAAAGAAATCCCTGTAAACCAAGATTTATAAAAAATGATTTTGGGATAACCTTAGCACCGAACTTATGAAACTTATATTGGTTTAAAGTAAAGAAAACGTTGCTACATTTTAAAGTAAAGAAAACCTCGCTACAATTACATTTTTAAAAAGTTGTGTTCTATTAATTTAGTGTATTTAATGGAATTAATATTCATCTAAAAAGGGTTTAGGGTTTGTTATTTTTTGTTTAGGTTTTATGAATTATGGTTTAAGGTTTTAAGATTTTAGGACATGAGTTTAGGGTTTTGTTTAGGTTTAAAGGTTTTAGTGTATGTGTTTAAGGTTTAGGTATTTAGTTTTAGGATTTAGGGTTTGTATTTAGGGTTTAGTGTTTAAGGTTTAAAAAGCTTTTAGGGTTTATGATTTGTATTTAGGATTTAGGGTTTAAGAATTTTTAAAGGTTTAAGGTTTAGAATTTGTTTTACAGTTTTATGGTTTAATTACATTAAACACTCTAAATTAATGGAACACAACTTTAGGAATGTAATTAAGTACATTTTATTAGATTCTATTGAAAAGCAAAATAAGCATTAATGATTAGAATCTGTATTGTTCTTACCGACAGCTCAATAGCAAAACCCTATTTTTTTCAGTATTCTTGGTATGTATTAAATTTTTTTGGTAAAGTTCAAAAATGGTCACTGAACTTTGTTAAAAAAAAACAAAACGGTAACCAAACTTTCAAATGTTACAAAATGGTAATTAAACTTTATGTTTTATAACAAAATGGTAAACCGGTCGTTAAGTACTTAACGTGGTTGTTTATAAAACTTTGTTTAATATCACATTTAATCCTCTATATTTACACATTCAATCAATTTAGTCATAATTTAAAAAAAATCACTTATTTATATAACAGGAGGCCTCGGCATTTGTTGCAAATCTTGGAGCTCGGCTACAATGTCATGTATAATGGTGTTGATATGGTGTGGTTGGGAGATCCATTCCCTTATTTGGAAGGAAATCATGATGTTTACTTCACTGATGACATGACTGCAGTATATATGCTAACTTTGCTGTAATAGTTTTCGGCCTGTTTTGCTTTTAAAGTTGCTTAGTTTCATACTTGGAACTTGGAAGTGTAGACCAAAACAATGCTGTGATGTATTTGCAATGCAAGAATAGCCAAAATATTCATTAAGATTAAACCATTCTACTGGATTATGAGAAATTAATAAACTTTGGCTTTTCTATGAATGCTGGTTAAATTGGATTGTATGCAATGGAAGGCTATCCTTATTTATTTTGTTTTATTTTTCCATTTCTTGGAATTGAGAAATCTCAGTAAAAAGAATGGAGAAAATGGAACGAAGACTATATCTTGTAATTAACCTTATCCCTCCGCATGGGATAACTGCGCCTTTAGTCATTCCGCCTATTTTAATTAGTTTTTTCGTGCATGTAGTTTTCGGACCGTCTACAATCTCGTCTCATTTCTTTTCTTTAAATCTGACCCTCAAGGTTTTTGTTTGTTTGATTAAGTCCTTTACCAGTGTTGAAAAATCCTCTTTTTTATCATGCATATTTAATTTTTATGCCCCTTTTTATGTATTATGTTTATTCGTATTTGTTGTTAATATGCTTATATTGAGGCTTGATATTCATATTATGTGGTAGTTATGATATATAGTATAATATAGTTTGTTTATAAAATATAACTTGTGTTTTTTTATAAAGTATATTATATAGTCTTTTTTACGTAAAGTATGGTGTATATATATAATATGTAGTTTCTACAATATAATATATTTTTTATGTAAAATATGTAAAGTTTTAAATATGTATAATACAAGTTTTATAATACATATGATACATAGCTTTTATAATTTATAATATAGTCTTTTTTCATATATATGTGTGGTATAAAGTTTTGTTCATAATATATAATATAGTTTTTTATATATATAATACATAGTTTTTTTAATATATGTATAATATAATTTTTAAATATATATATATATATATTTAATTAAAGTTTGTTCCTTCATGAATATGGTTGTTCTTGGCATGTGCTTGGCTTGTTTGGATGTTTGGGCCTTTTGTGTTTGGGCTTAGGGTTAGGTTTAGCTTAGTGGACCTTGGGCTTAATCTTTTGGGCTTTGGGTTGTTAAGCTAGTTTTAGATTAGAATTAGACAAATTAATTTAATTAGTTTGGGATCGTGTGCTCGTCTCATATGGGCACAATCTTTAAATTAATTATATTAATTTAGGATTAGCCTTTTAGAGCCTTAGTTAGATTATGGTTCAAATTAATTTAGTGAATTTAAATTTACCCTTGGCTCATTGGGATAAATGTTAAATTCATTAAATTAGTGGGACAACTCTTAATTATCTTTTAAGATAAAATTGACATGAAAATTAGATTGACACTTTAATTAAAAGCTATGATTAATTAACTTGATTTATTTTAAATAGTATTCTAGGCTTATTGGAATACTAGTTTAAAATCAATTGAATTAGTTATCATATCACAAGATAACTCGTAATTTGTTAAGGTTTTTAGTCTTTTAGGGCTAATTAACTTAGGGTTAATACTAGAATCACCTAATTAACCACTAGATCACTAATTGGAGGATCCATAACTTGGGCCTTTTAGGTTAGGGCTTAGGGCGGGCTTTTGTGTGTTTATCTTTAAGCCTTTACTTGCCATCCATTTTATTTGTCATTCATATGGCCCATTTAATTCTCATGATAATGAATTTAACTTATGAAAAACGAGGTATCTATTAGTTATGATATTTGTGTCGTAACAGTTCGAGCTCAAAGGATGTTGACCAGATATTTGAATTAATTCTTACCGACTCAAGGTAAAAGTAAAACTTGACTAAATTATTACATCATATCTTAATTGCTTGTATCATGCATAAAGGTGACGTACAAAAATCGAACCATGAATTAACACGGCAGTCGAGTTATTCGATGTCGGTTTAATCTATGGTTCGATGTGTCGTCAATCTTATCAATTAAATGTCCAATTAATTTGAACCCACTAATTTGATAATGCTCGTGTAATTAAGGTCAAATTTTCAATTAAGTACGATGAGTAAATTTCAATTCAAATTCCAATAAATTCCATCAATTTAAAAGCAACAAATATTTTGGTACCGATTTCCGGGCGTGATGGGGGTGCTAATTTTTTCCCACACGTAACAAACTCTCGAACTCTTTTCAAACCGAATCTCTAATTTTGTGGTGTCCGGCCTACCTTATCCAAGTGGTCGGTGGCGACTCAAAGTTTGTATCACTTTTCAAAAGAAATGCCTTTAAACTAAGATTTCTAATAAATGATTTTGGGGATAACTCGTAGCACCGAACTTATGTAACTTATATTATTTTAAAGTAAAGAAAACATCGCTACAACTTGGTGACTCCACTGAGGACTTCAATTTGTTTTTACAAAACAAAAAGAGAGTTAGACCAAAAGAATATTTGTTGCTTTTAATAATGGAAAGTTGTTGGAATTTTAATTGATTTTAACGAGGTTGATTCTTTCTTGAAAATGTGGCTAAGATTACACGGGCTTTGATAATTGATGGACCTCGGATTAATTTTTCATATAATTTTTAAGGAATCACCGACATTTGTTGCACCATGTTCATCAAGCTCTCTACCCGATCTCCCTCCCTTATGCGGGAGTGAAACACCACATACCCATGTGAGTAGCCCTCCACGGGTCGAAAATTCACTTTCGGAATCCATGCCTTTTGACACGTGAGCAGCCCTCCACGTCACTAGGTCGTGCTTTCCCTCGAACCAAAACCAATTCGCAAGCTTGTAATGGGCCAGAATTGGGGTTCTTGTTGCCTTAGTAGGTAATAAGATAGGTTCGGGTACCCTTGTCTAGAACCAAACACATGTGTGAGAATTTAGGAAATCTACCATGTTAGAGCCACGCGGATAACCCTAGCGAACTAGAATTCATGTGGATAGGTTTATTTATTTATTTGCTTGTCTTGTGCTTATTTCGTTTTGCATTTATCTCTTCTCATTTTCGTTTTATTGTTTATCTTATAACTAACGCTTCTTTTTGTTTTCTTCATTTTCCTATTTTACCCTTTTTTCATATCTTATCATATCATGAAGAGCACATTGAGTTGAAAATAGTTTGAAGTTAAAGACTAGATCAATGAGAGACTTAGTCCGTAGCAGTAATGAAAAAAATTCCAATGTTCAGATATGGTCGGAAGGGGAGCAATTACATGAGGGAGACAATATTGCCACTGGATTCAGATCAGCCATGTTAGCCACAATATTCATGAATACAAAGTTCAATGATGTGTCCGAATTGAAGCCGGTTTGGAACAATTGGGATTTTGAAACGAAGAGTACTTTCAGAGAAGAGTATGGTGACATTGCGTACTTACTAGAAGTTCCAATTGATCAAGCACTACTACAAGCTTTGGTGGGTTTTTGGAACTCTGCCTACAGCTGCTTTATGATTGGTAACTTTGACCTAACTCCGACAATCAAAGAATACCGGGACCTTATAAATTGCAAGAAGTTTGACATAAATCGGGTGTACTCAAAGCCAAGTAAGAACAAAGCTTTTCGGGGTAAGTTGAAGAAGTTCTCAGATATGTTGTTATCTTGGGTCGAGCATCAAGTCACTACTTGAAACAGTAAAGAGTATCTTAAGTGGGAAGGGATCTTAGCTCTAGCCTCTGTGCATCCTGTTGGCCGAGTTTAGCGGAATCTTTTTGCTTTGTTGATCTATGGATTGGTACTCTTTCCCCGAGCATTGGGACTCATCGATCCATCATTTTGGATATATTTGATCGTTTGGATAGCGGGACTAATCTAGTACCTGTAATTCTGGCCGAGACTTTTCGATCCTTGAGGTTTTGTCGAGAGCATGGTGGAGGTCACTTTCGAGGATGCCCGCAGCTTTTAACTGTTTGGTTCTACAGCTATTTTTGGACCGATCCTAGTTTTTCAAGGCTTTTTTATGACAGCAAATTCTTGCCCTTAGAAGAATTCCTGCGAAAGGGTGATTGGCCAACCCGAAGATCTGAGGAAGTATGGTAGGATGTCCTCCGAAATTTAAAGGAGGATGATGTAGTTTGGAGAGCACCATGGTTGTTGGCAAAGAATATTCTCTATAGATGTGGAGAGCATTCGTGGGTACCATTACTTGGCCTTTGGGGGCATACCGCATATGCACCTCTTCTAGTTTTGAGATAGTACGGGTCGAAGAAGTTTGTGCCAGCCACCAAACATCTAAATGAGTTCAACGTGGATTATGAAAAGAGAAGGGCTACAAGACAATGGTATACAACGCTTCTTCAACTTGGAACAACGCAAGATGGGTTAGGATCGTAAATGCTCCGTACATGGTCACTCCCGAGTATGAAGCATGGCGATTTAATCGTGTCAATAACAACATTCCCCACTTGAATCTTGATGGAAAGAGATCTGTGGAGGAGAGATTTGCCACACTTCCTACTGAGGCCGATTTGATGAGAAAACAACTTGAGGAAGAGCGAAAGAGGTACCTCAAACTCGAGGAGAGAGTCCATCAAGAAAAGTTTGACTTCAAGAATGCGCAGTTCGAATGAGTGGTTAAAGATCTGCAAAGGAAAATAGATGAGCTAGAACTCGAACTCGAGATGGAGAAGGAAGAGATTCAGAAGCTTAAAAGGTTGAATAAGAGCAAAAGAGTCGCGGAAGGTGGACTGAGTGAAGGGTTAGAGCCCCGTTTGAAGGAAGAGAAAGCAAGAGTCGAGAACTACAAAAGAATATTTTATGAGCACAAAGATCGAGCGCTCGCTTTGACCAAAGAAGTGAAGAATCTACGAATCTCCCACTCAAGATAGATCAAAAAGGAACAACACCAAAATGAAGCCTTGAAAGATCAAGTGAAATGTTTGGAAAAATCTCTTTTCAAGCATAAGGGTTCAACTAGCAAGCTGAAGGTCAACAACTTGGAGAATCAAGTCTTGAGGACTCGCGTCGATGAGTTGGAAACCGAGGTTCAACAGCTCAAGGATCACATGGCAAGCCTTAAGGGAGCGATTCAAGTACACCCAACGCCGAGTTTAGAGCAACTGCACTTTACCGCATACACAATTTGGAGGTAAGAACAAGAGCTGGCACATTGGATGAATCAGATGCAAGAGGTTGCCCTAAAAGTACAGATTCTGGCGGAAGACGTTACCGAACTCCATGACTGTGTGGATGATGATTCTGAGGAAGGAGAGAGGATCGTTTGGATTCTGAGGGAGATCGTTGACCTCGATACTACCCTGAAGCCATATGTGTAGTTGGTTCTCTTTAAGTTATTGTAGCAAGACAACGTTTTTGTTAATGAAAGTCGTTTAACAATGATATTTGCCAAACTCAGTGTTGCTCTTTGCATTCATGCATGATTCTTTCATTTGCATTCTTTGTTAAAGCTAATAATCATCTAACTAGTACAATTGCTTACATTTTTTATTAATCGCCATTTATTAATTAAAAGGCTTTATATTTTAGAAAGATTGCATTTTGCTTCTTAAAAAATTATCATCATTCCACACCCTTATCGCACTCGCTCACGGTCAAAAGCAAATGGAAGAGGGCTTTTCCAAGTTGGAGGCTGACCTACGTAGCCAGATGGAATGAGCCCAACAAGAATTAAGGGACACCATTATCAAATCTTAGCAGGATATGACGAAGGAAATATCCCAACTGCTGCAAGCTCGGGTAGGACCAGATCTGAGGGGCAAAAGTACCCTTGAGAATCCTGCCCAAACTCGGGGGATCGCCCTCATGCCCAGATCATCTAGAACCCTCTGCTTGTTGATCCTTCTTTTAATCCCCCACAAGGGGCATCTTCCTCTCATATCGGTCTAGCTCCTCAAACTCAACCGGGGGTAACCTTCAAAAATCCTGAAGTTGTCGGGGACAACATCCCAGACTTTGATGAGTTAGAGAAGTTGAACCAAATGAAAGCAGAATTCAATAAGCAATTGGAGGACACTCGGAAAGACCTAGAGGAAAAGTTTTGAGTGAAGGAAGACAAGGATGGCTCATATGGGTTAAGTGCTAGGGAACTCAGTTTGGCCCCCGATGTGGAGATCCTATATAAGTTCAAGACGCCCGATTTTGAAAAGTTCGATGGATCCACCTCCCCACTACTTATATAGTGATGTTTTGCCGGAAGATGGGTGGGTTTACCAACAACGAGAAGCTCATAATTCACTATTTTCAAGACAACTTAGTAGAGTCTGCCTCGAGGTGGTATAATCAACTAACCAGGGCTCAAATTAAATCATGGAGGGATCTGGTAAAAGCTTTTACTGGTTAGTATAAGCATGTAACCGACATGGTTCCCAACCGACTGTTGTTGCAAGGTATGGAACAAAAGTGCAACGAGACCTTTCGTGAATACGCTCAAAGATAGCGTGACGTGGCAGCGTAAGTTCAACCGACGCTCTATGATCGATTGATCAACAACCCTATTAGCAATTACGGAGATGGTCATGACTGGCAAGCGCATCAAATCAGCCATTAAGAGCGGAAGAATTGATGGAGGGGATCATTCACGCAAGAAATACAAGAAAAATGACCATGAGGTGAACAATGCAAACACATTCGAGGCAACCAAGAACTTTACTATCTCCCAACCCTAGGCCCCAGCGGGGAATTCCCGAAACATCAACAAGAGAGAAGACAGGGGACCCAGGAAAGAAAGGGAGGAGAGATCATTCACTCTTTTGCCAATCTCTTACAATGAGCTCTACTCACAATTGTACAAGGCCGATTTAGTTCGTCCTTATCATGTTAATCCTTACAACCCACCTTACCTAGCATGGTATGACCCCAAGGTTCATTGTGAATACCATGTTGATATTTTGGGGCATTCGATTGAAAATTGTCTGGTGTTCAAGATGTTTGTTCAAAACTTAATTTGGACCGGAGTGTTACAATTAGGAGAACTGAGCACGGCCAACAACCTCCTACCAAATCACGGAGGCCAAGGCGTAAATACTATCAAAGACGAGAATGCCAGAAAAACTAGGGAGAACATGTCTGAAGTTCGGTCACCATTAAAGTGGGTTTTCCAATGTTTGTGTATGACACGCCTCATTGACCGGGGAATGGTGATTGTGGAAGAAGGTTGTGGCCTATATTGTGAATACCATCAATCGGGAGATCATGAGATTCAAGATTGTGAGAAGTTTCTCCAGCTGATACAAGGTATGATGGATAAAAAGGAGATTGAGGTTTTTGAAGAATAGAGAGGAAGGAATGAAGTGGAAGTCTGTGCATCGGAGAGCTATGGGACCAAGTATAGAGCCAAGAGACCACTCGTCCTCGGTCTCAAACCAAGTGAAACAAACACACCGAATGTGAACCCTAAATGATAACTACTTCTCCGAGGTTGTTTCCTTTCAAGGATACGAATATGGTTCCATGGAACTACACTGCAAGCATCACAATGTCGAGTTCCTCTAGTTTACATGGAGGAGAAGACATGGAAATAGAGAAAAAACCCATTCAAAAGGAACCTTTGGAACCAGGGGCCGAAGAGGTAAATGATGTAGGGAATCTCACGAGGAGTGGCTGATGCTATGCTCCGGAGAACCTAAGGGCACCGGAAGAACCAAAAGAGAAAGACAAGAAAGTTGAAATTCAACCCGAGAAAGTTTTCAAAGATGACCCGCCATTGAGAATCAAAGGGCCAGTCACAGAAACTCAAGCTCAAAAGTTTTTGAGGTTTTTGAAGCACAACAAGTATAGCATCGTCGACCAGCTTCGGAGACAGCCAGCTCGAATCTCCATGCTTGATCTCTTACTGAACTCAGAGAAGCATCGTGAGGCCTTTTTTAAAGTTTTGAATGAGACCTATGCTGCAAAGGATATCTCAGTTAGGAGGTTGGATCAAATTGTCAGCCATATCACTAATGTTAATCACATTACCTTTGGTGATGATGAAATCCCAGGGGAAGGTACGGATCCACCAAGGCCCTGAACATCACCACTCACTGCAAAGGTCATGTGTTGCCATGTGCTAATTGATAACGACTCCGCGTTGAATGTTATGCCATTAGCTACACTACATCCACTACCAATCAACGGTTTACATTTGTAGCCATGTCATAATACGGTACGAGCTTTCTGTAGGACCTAGAAAGATATGGTCAGGAAAATAGAAGTACCCCTACTCATTGCTCCCACCGAATATATGGTCGATTTTGTGGTTATGGATATCCGGTCATCTTACAACTGCTTGTTAGAGAGGCCATGGATACACTCGGCCAGTGTCGTCCCGTCTTCACTCCATCAAAAGTTGAAGTTTGTCACCGAATGGAAACTAGTAATAGTGAACGTCGAATAAGACATCGTCGCTTCCATGACTTCAGATACACCGTACATCCACACGGATGAGGAAGCAATGGAGTGTGCCTTTAGAGCCTTGGAACTTGTCAATTCTACCTTTGTTGCCAAAAGAAACAAGATTCTATGCCCTAATTTGTCCAATTACACTAAGATGGTGGTGCACGAAACCCTAGGTAAAAGGGTAAAAAAAAAAAAAGCTTGAGAAAGAATTTGCAAGGACGCCTTCGTCCCATCAAGGTGATCCACAAAGATGACCGCTTCGGACTCGGTTACAAGCCAAATTTCTTATAGAAAAAGCAAGAATGGAAGATGAAGCAAGAGCAAAGGAAGGCTAGGCTTAGAGGGGAGGACACTCTATGGTCCCCTATCATCTATGGAGACTTTAGGGGTGCCTTTATATCTGGCAGAATTTGAAACCTGGAGGTGGATGTCCAAGAGGCGAACCGAGAATACGAGAGGTGTCTCTAGGAAGAGTTGATCAGTGAGGCTCTCGAAGAGATGAATATGGATATGATTGGCAACGAGAGCGAAGCTAATCAATTTTTGGCCAAGATTCGCCTTTGCCTCATAGGAGAATAGCTCAACAATTGGACCTCTGGGGTTATACTAGCCTTTTTTAGGAGCCAATCAAAGTAATGCTCAAAACAATCATGTTACTTTTGCCCGAAAGTAACGAACATCCTTTGTAAAAAGGGCAACTATGTCATATCTATCTATTTTAAATGAAATAGACTATATCTACATTTTCCTTCTCAACTGGAAAACACAACATTCATTTCATTTTATTCCATTCCATTCCATTTTTTATTTTATTTATTTATTTATGTATTCATTTGTTTATTTATATATTTATATACCTATTTATTTGTTCACATCATAAAATATACCTTTCCTTTCCCAATACGCACTTTCAAAATCATGCAAGCCTCTTAATATAAACTGTATGAATGATGTGGAACCTAATCCTAAAGTAGATTTTGAACGACCCACGTATTTGGAGGAGGTAGAAGAGGAGGATGGTGGGATTCCAGATGAGCTACTAAGAATGATGGCTAGTGAGGAAAGGCAAATTCTCCCACACCAAGAGAGGATAGAGGTTTTGAATTTGGGAACTAACGAAGAAAAGAAAGAAGTAAATATCAGAGGTACCCTTTCTCCAAAAGTCAAGTAGGAGTTGGTAGAATTGCTTGTAGAATTTAAAGATGTGTTCGCGTGGTCATACCAGGATATGTCAGGCTTAAACATAAATATTGTAACACACAAGCTCCCCATTAGGCCGGAATGCAAGCCTGTCCAGCAAAAGCTTCGAAGATTGAGGACAGACATGTTATTGAAAATAAGAGAAGCGGTAAAGAAACAATTTGAGGCTGGATTTTTGGAGGTTTCTAAGTACCCAGAGTGGGTGGCCAACATAGTGCCGGTATCGAAAAAGGATGAGAGGGTGCGTATGTATGTAAATTATAGGGACCTTAGTAAGGCGAACCCCAAAAACAATTTCCCCTTACCTCAAATTGATACTATGGTTGACAATACCGTAGGTCATGCTTGGTTTTCTCTTATGGACGAATTCTCGGGTTACAATCAGATCAAAATACATCTCGAGGATATGGAGAAGACAATGTTTGTGACCATGTGGGGCACGTTTTGCTACAAGGTGATGTCTTTTGGGTTGAAAAACGTCAGGGCGACGTATCAAAGAGCCATGGTAACCTTGTTCCATGACATGATGCATAAGGAGATTGAGGTGTACGTAGATGACATGATAGCTAAATCCTGAACCGAAGATGAATACTTTTGAAATCTGCGAAAACTTTTCCAGAGGCTAAGAAAAGTTTAGCTAAAGCATAACCCAGCCAAATGTACCTTCGTGGTAACGTTCGGGAAGCTTTTAGGTTTCGTGGTAAGTCAGAAAGGCATCGAGATTGATCCTGACAAGGTGAAAGCAATCCAAGATCTCCCCCCACCTCAAACTCAAAAAGGAGGTCTGAGGATTTTTGAGAATGTGGAATTACATCTCTCAATTCATATCTCAATTGATCGATAAGTGTGACCCCGTCTTTAGACTACTCTGGAAGAATAACCCGGGAATTTAGGATGAAGATTGTCAAGAAGTACTAGAAAAGATCAAGAAGTATTTGACTAATCCTCCAATCTTAGTAGCACCAATACCAGATAGGCCGTTGATTTTGTACTTGGCAGTTTTTGAAAATTCCATGGGCTGTGTGTTGGGACAACACGATGACTCAGGCAAGAAAGAAATGGTGATCTATTACTTGAGCAAGAAATTCACCGAGTGTGAGACCCGATACCCGTTGATCCAAAGGTTGTGTTATGCCTTGGTATGGGCTACTAAGCGGCTCCAGCAATACATGTTGGTAGATGTTTTTTTTCAAAATTTGACAATGTTTATGTAAGTTAGAAGGCGGTAAAGGGAAGTATGGTGGAAGATATTTTAGCAAGTCGTGCCTCAGATGATTATGAACCATTGGATTTTAGTTTCCGGATGAAAATCTGATCTATGATCTATCTGAAGGGATGTCTACTATCGAGAATGAAGGATGAAGGCTTTATTTTGATGGGGCATTGAATTCCCTAGGCCATGGAATAAGGGCAGTTTTGGTCTCTCCCCATACAATGTCTACTACCCTTCCATAAGCAGGTTGGAATTCTTTTGCACCAACAATATATTTGAGTATGAATCATGTGTCATGGGAATCCGAGCAGCCATAGAGAGAAAGGTCAAGGTGCTCCAAGTTTTCGAACATTCTTCTTTAGTATTCTATCAACTTCAGAAAGAATGGAAGACTAGAGATCCAAAGTTGATCAAGTACTACAACTTGGTCCAAGATTTGGTCAAGGATTTTGAAGAAGTCAATTTCACCTACTTGCCAAGAGAGAATAATCAAATGGCCGACGCTCTAGCAACTTTGGTCGTCGTATTCGAGTAAGCCGGGCAGTCGAGATGAGGCCAATCGAAATAAAAACCTTTGAGGTACCAGCCCATTGCTATAGTGTGGAAGAAGATGAGGACGAAAACCCATGGTATTTTTGACATCCTTCAATACATCAAGTTCCAGACTTATCCAAAGGGGGCTGATGGTAATGACAAAAGAACTATCAGAAGGTTAGCTTCGGGATATGTCTTTGACGGGAAATTTTGTACAAAAGAAGCAAGGATCAAATACTGTTGAGGTGTGTCAGTGGTCGGGAAGTTGGAACCAATTTAGTGGAGGTCCACGGAGGCTTATGTGGGATCCACACTAGCAAATTTTTTATGGTAACTTTGGAAGGAGATTGCATCAGTTACGCAAAGAAATGTCACAAATGTCAAATTTATATTGATAAGATACACTCCCCGCCGGTGCCTCTTTATACCATGAATTCACCGTGGCCTTTTGCTACTTAGGGAATGGACGTCATTGGTCAGATACACCCAAAGGCTTCCAATGGGACGTCATTGATATGTGATCTATCCGAAGGGACGTCTACTATCGAGAATGAAGGATGGAGGCTTTATTTTGATGGGGCATCAAATTCCCTAGGCCATGGAATAAGGGCAATTTTGGTCTCCCAAACAATGTCTACTACCCTTCTACAAGCAGGTTGGAATTCTTTTGCACCAACAATATATCCGAATATGAGGCCTGTGTCATGGGAATCCGAGCAGCCATAGAGAGAAAGGTCAAGGTGCTCCGGGTTTTTGAAGATTCTTCTTTAGTAATCTATCAGCTTCGGAAAGAATAAGAGACTAGATATCCAAAGCTGATCAAGTACTACAACTTGGTCCAAGATTTGGTCAAGGATTTTGAAGAAGTCAGTTTCACCTATTTGCCAAGAGAGAATAATCGGATGGCCGACGCTCTAGCAACTTTGGTCGTCGTATTCGAAGCAAGCTAAGAGCAGCCGAGATGGGGCCAATCAAAATACAAACCTTTGAGGTACCAGCCCATTGCTATAGTGTGGAAGAAGAGGAGGACGAAAACTCATGGTATTTTGACATCCTCCAATACATCAAGTTCCGGACTTATCCAAAAAGGGCTGATGGTAATGACAAAAAGACTATCAGAAGGTTAGCTTCGGGATATGTCCTTGACGGGGAAACTTTGTACAAAAGAAGCAAGGATCAGATATTGTTGAGGTGTGTCAGTGCTCGGAAAGCTAGAACCAATTTAGCGGAAGTCCACGGAGGCTTATGTGGGACCGACACTAGCAGATTTTTGATGGTAAGAAAATCATGAGATATGGCTATTTCTGGTCAACTTTGGAAGGAGATTGCATCGGTTACGCAAAGAAATGTCATAAATGTCAAATTTATACCGATAAGATACACTTCCCGTCAGTGCCTCTTCATACCATGAATTCACCGTGGCCCTTTGCTACTAGGGGAATGGACGTCATTGGTCAGATACACTTAAAGGCTTCCAATGGGCACCACTTCATCCTAGTGGCTATCGATTACTTCACCAAGTGGGTGGAAGCCACCTCATACGCTAATATCACAAGAGTGACGGTCTGCAAGTTTCTCAAGAAAGAGATTATGTGTCGCTATGGTCTGCCCGAAAGAATCATCACCGATAATACTTCCAAGTTGAACAAGATGATGACCGAGGTGTGTGAACAATTCAAGATTGTACACCATAATTCTACCATTTATCGCCCCAAGATGAACGGAGTGGTAGAGGCAGAAAATAAGAATATTAAGAAGATCATAGCAAAAACTACAGAGACATTTAAGGATTGGCATGTGAGGCTCCCTTTTGCTTTGTTTGCCTATCGGACATCCTTGAGAACTTCCACCGGGGCAACACGTACTCCTTAGTATACGACACCGAAGCAGTACTACCCGTCGAAGTGGAAATCCCGTCACTTCGAATTTTGAACAAAGTAAAGATAGATGAAGCTGAATGGATGCAAGTCAGGTTTGATCAGTTGAACCTCATCGACGAGAAAAGATTAAAAGCTATTTCCCATAATCAGATGTATCATAAGCGAATGATGCGAGCTTATAACAAGAAAATTTGCCCGAGGGAGTTTCAGGAGAGCGATCTGGTGCTCTTGTTGAATCAAAGAGACTTCTGGGGAAAATGGATGCCAAATTGTGAGGGGCCCTATGTCGTGAAAAAGGCCTTCTTTGGGGAGCGTTAATTCTAACGAAGATGGATGGGAAAGAATTGAGCAACCCAATAAACTTGAACTCCGTCAAGAAGTATCACGCGTAAGAGAAAAAATAAAAGAAAAAAATGAACAAAAAAGAAAAGGAAAAAAAAGAAAAAAAGAGGATAAAATAAAAAGAAAAAAAGAAAAAAAAAGGGTTTAAGGTGAAAACCCAAAAATGGGTGCCTTAAAACCAAAAGAGGATCTGAATTGAAAATTCGAAAAGGACGGTTCAGATATACTTAAATTTTGACATCCAACTGACGAGCCTTGTTTTGGTTAAAGGTCTATGCTTCGGTTTTCATATCATCAGGGGAAGTGGCCAAAGGTGGCCAGCGAGAAATCTGTCGAGGTTGATGGGTTCTCATCATTCATGCAATCAATATTACCTATATCCTTTTTATTTTCTCATGTTTGCCAAGGCTTTCAAATTTATTCTGACATTCCTTCAAGTTTCATAAAGTATTATTTTAGTCCATATTGTTTGTTTCCCAGATAGATTGACATAGAATAAAAAAGGCAAAGGATTTCTTGGCATTACTATGGTTTAACCTATTAAGTGCAAGTTTATTCCCAAATAGGAAAGGAGTCCACCGAAATTGCGACAAGAAGGCACCGGATGCAAAGTTGGTATAATCTATCACGGAAGGGCATCGAACGTCGTTCATGTTGAAGTCCGAGGGACTAGAGGCAAAACCCCGCAAGGGCTACCAACAACAACAACAAAAGAAAAGAAAAAAGAAAAAGAAAAAGAAAAAAAATCTCTAAAGTGAAAACCTGAAAAGGCGCTTTAGAACAAAAGACTCAAAAAAGAGGGCATAAAGGGTGAACTCGAGTGAGGAAGGAAACACTGCCATCACAGAGAAAAAATGGAGGACGCGAGCAAAAAGGGTGCAAGAAGAGAAATTGCCCGAGAAAGTTTAAAATTGATACCATTCATGCATCATGTTTAGTTAGGCATCTCTAGGTTAGAGCATGTTGACTCATATCATCACAGTTTTACATGTCTTCTCACATATTTCCAAAGGAAGATCGGGAACCCTTTAAAAAGAGGAGTCGGTGATAAAGTAAAAATCTGGGTAGGGTCTTAGGCGAAGGAATTCAAAATTTGCCACACTAGGATCTCAAAACAAGAGAGGTAAATACCCATAGCTCGAGAGCTTTGGACAGTAAAAAGCTCGTCCATCCATGCCCAAGAAGAATGGAATCTCCGTCTAAATAATCGTTATCTGGGTTGTTCACTACCACTATGGAGGAATGTGGCGCCTCCGGTTGGTCTTGCTTTTTGCCATTTTGGGAAAGCAAAGTTATTTGATTCATTCTCTACCATTTGGGAAGAATGAGTCGTTTGAATATCAGTTGGCTCATCTAAACCATTTTTGGAAGGACATGCCAGGGCCACCTGTTTTGTTTTCTGCCATTTCGGGAAAGCAAAGTTATTTGGATTCATTCCCTGCCATTTCAGAAGAACGAGTCGTTTGAAGGTAGTTGGCCCGTCTGCTGCCGTTTCGAAAGGACTTGCCAATGGTACCCGAATTGTTTTCTATTGTTTCAAGAAAATAGGTTAATTGGATTCGTTCGCTGTCACTCCAGAGGAATGAGTCGTTTGATAACTGATATGTTTGTTGCCGTTTAGGAAGAATATGCCAGTGCTACCCAATTGTTTTTGCCACTCCAGGAAAATAAGTTATTTGGATTTGCTCGTTGCCATTCTGGAAGAGCAAATCGTCCAACAGGGAAGTAGGACAAAATTAGTGCTTATGGTCTTGGCTTTATTCTTGTTTCATAAGTATAAGCAAAGAAGGGCAGCTGTAATCACTAATTTTGTCTGGGGTTGACCCGTTTTTATTCTTGCAATAATAGGCTTATATATATATATATATATATATATATATATATATATGTTACTACTATCTAAACAAAAAGATTATGGGCTTTGTTTACTTTGTTTACATTAAAACCCAAAAACACCAAAAAGTTCTAGTAGTATTATTTATTAAGTGTTAATAGTCTAATATTATACTAGTATTATATATAGATGTGTTGCTTTTTATCATATTATTGGTATGCTATGTGATTTAAAACCCAAAAAATTATTATTGGCATATTCTATTACGTTATCCAATTGGAAAATATGTGTATATATTATTAGTATATTATATTATTTCCTTTAGGCTATCTTATTATTATCATATTTGTCATTACAATATCTTATATTATAATTAAAACAGAAAATACAATATATATATATATATATACATGTAGAGACTAATCAATTTAGAATAAAAGCCCAAGTTTATTTATAAACAATCCATTTACATATTTACAAAAGTTCAAAAATATTACATAGCTCGATAGGCCCAAATAATCAGAACCCTGGCCCTAATCTGATGAACATTCTAACCCTATCTGCCTTTTATCTTGCGCAACCAAACAATGATTTGATCTAACGGTCCGAATCACTTTTTGAAAAAAAACCCTAACTGCTGCCCTTGTCATCTTGGTGCCGCAGCACCTCAACCGTTGGATCGAAGACCTCATCAACGGTCCAGATATAGCCAAGAAACCTTCCAGATTCCACACGCTCCCCCACGCGTGGCTTTGCAACTCTACACGCATGGCTTTATAGCTTCTCCATGCGCATGTGCATCATACGTCTACCTCCGTTGCCCTTCCAGCACTACCTCCACGCCAGCCGAAGAGGACCGGTGGCCCAACGCCACCTCACCATTGCTCTGCCACATCAATTGCCACACCAACAGCCATGCCAGCAACCAGGTCTGGTCCCTTCCTCTCTCTTCACATGCAAACAAACAAGAATGTCAGGAGCAACGACATATTTTAACAGCAATATCATATTTCAGGGAGCAAAATGACCAAATTAGAGAATGGCATGAATACAAACAAGGGATAATAGATCAACCAATGACAATTTATATGGCCTTTTTCTTTTTTCTTAAATGACTATTGTAAATTCGGGGTATATAAACCAAACCCTAAGCTATTGTAACCATTCTAAAAATCAGAGGAATAGAGAATGAAAAGCAGAAAACCTCAAAGCTTTTGGAGGTAGCATTTCTCTCTTCTTTCTCATATCATTATCATTATCATCATCGAAGCATATGCATACAAAAAGAAATTAGGGTTTTAGATCTTTTACCTTCATTTTTAAGTCTTCTTTAGCGTCATTTTGTCTTTAGATGTTTCGTTTTCTACGTGAACGGTACCATTCCTCGCCGACGACAAGTCTGTCGGCTCTCTCTCGAGCCCGTGAATAGTGAGTCGGCCAGAACGGAAACCAAAAGAGGGGGGATCACCGCTTCTGTTGTTTATAAAAAGAGAGGCATTTTTATTTAAAAATCATGGTTTAGATTCAGGTTTAGAATTCAAAAAGGGGTTTAAAAAGGTTTTTTCTTAGGTTTCCAGCGTCGGCCAGCGGCGACTAGAACAGTGGCTCGCGGCGGTCGGTCACCGGTTTTGGGGAAAAATGGTATTTTTTGGGTTTGGGGATGAACACCACGGTAGTGTTTATCCTCGTTTTTGGGTTTGAAGAGGGATTAGAGAGAGTTTATTGAGACGTTTATGCCAAAAGAAGCAAAAGGGGGCGAATTTTGCCCAGAGGATGTGTTAAATAACCAACCCCTGTTTTAAAATTGGTACAATTGTTTTTTAAGGACCTCCGCCCTAGTTTAATCACGCCCGCGGTCCTTCCGCATGGGCAAATCATAACAATGGTCCCTCCGCATGGGATAATTGCGCCTTTAGTCATTCCACCTATTTTAATTACTTTCCCGATGCCTGTAGTTTTTGAACCGTCTACAATCTCGTCCCCTTTCTTTTCTTTAAATCTGGCCCTCAAGGTTTTTGTTTGTTCGATTAGGTCATTTTCCAGTGTTGAAAAATCCTCCTTTTTATCATGCATATTTAATTTTTATGCCCCTTTTTATGTATTATGTTTATTCATATTTGTTGTTAATATGTTATATTGAGGCTTGATATTCATATTATGTGGTAGTTATAATATATGGTATAATATAGTTTGTTTATAAAATATAACTTGTGTTTTTTTATAAAGTATGTTATATAGTCTTTTTTACGTAAAATATGGTATATATATAATATGTAGTTTCTACAATATAATATATTTTTTATGTACAATATGTAAAGTTTTAAATGTGGATAATACAAGTTTTATAATACATATGATACATAGCTTTTATAATTTATAATATAGTCTTTTTTCATATATACGTGTGGTATAAAGTTTTGTTCATAATATATAATATAGTTTTTTATATATATAATACATAGTTTTTTAATATATGTATAATATAATTTTTAAATATATATATATAATTAAAGTTTGTTCCTTCATGAATATGGTTGTTCTTGGCATGTGCTTGGCTTGTTTGGATGTTTGGGCCTTTTGTGTTTAGGCTTAGGGTTAGCTTTAGCTTAGTGGGCCTTGGGCTTAATCTTTTGGGCTTTGGGTTGTTAAGCTAGTTTTAGATTAGAATTAGACAAATTAATTTAATTAGTTTGGGATCGTGTTCTCGTCTTATAGGGACACCATCTTTAAATTAATTATATTAATTTAGGATTAGCCTTTTAGAGCCTTAGTTAGATTAGGGTTCAAATTAATTTAGTGAATTTAAATTTACCCTTGGCTCATTGGGATAAATGTTAAATTCATTAAATTAGTGGGACAACTCTTAATTATCTTTTAAGATAAAATTGACATGGAAATTAGATTGACACTTTAATTAAAAGCTATGATTAATTAACTTGATTTATTTTAAATAGTATTCTACGCTTATTGGAATACTAATTTAAAATCAATTGAATTAGTTATCATATTACAAGATAACTCATAATTTGTTAAGGTTTTTAGTCTTTTAGGGCCAATTAACTTAGGGTTAATACTAGAATCACCTAATTAACCACTACCACTAATTGGAGGATCCATAACTTGGGCCTTTTAGGTTAGGGCTTAGGGCGGGCTTTTGTGTATTTATCTTTAAGCCTTTACTTGCCATCCATTTTATTTGTCATTCATATGGCCCATTTAATTCTCATGATAATGAATTTAACTCATGAAAAACGAGGTGTCTATTAGTTCTGATATTTGTGTCGTAACAGTTCAAGCTCAAAGGGTGTTGACCAGATATTTGAATTAATTCTTACCAACTGAAGGTAAAAGTAAAACTTGACTAAATCATTACATCATAACTTAATTGCTTGCATCATGCATAAAGGTGACATACGAAAATCGAACCATAAATTAACACGGCAGTCGGGCTTATTCGATGTCGGTTTAATCTATGGTCAGATGTATCGTCAACCTTATCAATTAAATGTCCAATTAATTTGAATCCACCAATTTGATAAAGCCCGTGTAGTTAAGGTCAAATTTTCAATTAAGTACGCTGAGTTAAATTCAATTCAAATTCCAAAAAATTCTATCAATCTAAAAGCAACAAATATTTTAGTAGCGATTTCTCGGCGTGATGGGGGTGCTAATCCTTCCCCACACATAACCAACTCCTAAACTCTTTTCAAACCGAATCTCTGGTTTTGTGGTGTTCGGCCTACGTTATCCAAGTGGTCGGTGGCGACTCCAAGTTTTTGTCACTTTTCAAAAGAAATCCCTTTAAACCAAGATTTATGAAATGATTTTGGGGATAACCCGTAGCACCGAACTTATGAAACTTATATTGTTTTATAGTAAAGAAAACGTCGCTACATTTTAAAGTAAAGAAAACGTCGCTACAATTACATTTTTAAAAAGTTGTGTTCTATTAATTTAGTGTATTTAATGTAATTAATATTCATCTAAAAGGATTTAGGGTTTATTATTTTTTGTTTAGGGTTTATGAATTATGGTTTAAGGTTTTAAGATTTTAGGGCATGGGTTTATGGTTTTGTTTAGGTTTAACGTTTTTAGTGTATGTGTTTAAGGTTTAGGGATTTAGTTTTAGGATTTAGGGTTTGTATTTAGGGTTTAGTGTTTAAGGTTTAAATTTTTTTAGGGTTTATAGTTTGTATTTAGGATTTAGGGTTTAAGAAGTTTTAAAGGTTTAAGGTTTATGGTTTAGGATTTGTTTTAGAGTTTTATAGTTTAATTACATTAAACACTCTAAATTAATGGAGCACAACTTTTAGGAATGTAATTAAGTACATTTTATTAGATTCTATTGAAAAGCAAAATAAGCATTAATTATTAGAATCTGTATTGTTCTTACTGACAGCATTAATTATTAAATTTTTGTGTAAAGTTCACAAATGGTCACTGAACTTTGTTAAAAAAACAAAACGGTAACCAAACTTTCAAATGTTACAAAATGGTGATTAAACTTTATGTTTTATAACAAAATGGTAACCCGGTCGTTAAGTACTTAATGTGGTTGTTTATAAAACTTTGTTTAATATCACATTTAATCATCTATATTTACACATTCAATCAATTTAGTCCTAATTTGAAAAAAAAATCACTTATTTATATAACAGGAGGCCTCGACATTTGTTGCAAATCTTGGAGCTTGGCTACAATGTTATGTATAATGATGTTGATATGGTGTGGTTGGGAGATCGAATGACAATTTATAGGCCTAAAACGTGAATAACGAGGGTTATATTTAGTAAATTTTTTGAATTAAGACTAAATTGATTGAAGTATAAATATAGAAGATTAAATGTGTTATTATACAAAGTTTTATAACAGCCATGTTATGTACTTAACGGCCGAGTTACCATTTTGTTATAAAACATAAAGTTTAATTGTCATTTTGTAACATTTGAAAGTTTGATTATCGTTTTGTTTTCTTTAACAAAGTTCAGTGACCATTTGTGAACTTTATCCTAAATTTTTAGCTTCAATAAAATGTATGCTTACCTTACTAATCAAATTACTTGAACTTGAGTTTCTTGTTTTTTTATCAAAGAACTTAACTCTTTTAAAGATAACATCATTTTTGAAACAAATCCTTAGATTTGAAAGATAAAACAAGGCATAATGCCAAAAAAATGTACATGACCTTTGGTTGAAAAATCACTTTACCCCTATTCATTTTTTAGAGTATTTAATCCTTAACGTTTCACTTTTTGGCCAAAATAGTTCCTCTTGGAATGGTAATTGTTAGTTAAGGCCTTGAAATGGCTTGTCAAACCTACATGGTATTGCACACCGACATGATAGTGTCATATGGACAAAATTGCTAACTTAATAGAATGACATGTAAGTCAAAAAAACATGTTTATAAAATTATATAGAATACAAAATTATTTTATTGACTGACATGTCATTCTGTCAAGTCATGTAAGGCATTATTCGTTAGTTGACTAACAATTTTCATCTACAGAAAAATTATTTTGATCTAAAATAAAACGTTGAAGGTTAAAGTACTTTAAAAAAATAAGGGCCAATGTGATTATTTCAAATGTTAGAGATATTTTTTATATTATTTTATAGAAATAATGCTTTATTGAGTAATTCCTACTAAGAAGAAAGAAAAAGAAAAGGAAAATTTTGTTTTTATTAGATCTATAACCCACGGACTAATGGAAGTGTCAACTAAAAAAGTTTAACTAATTGGTCTAGAGCTTTAAACACGCATCTTATTTGGTCTAGAGCTTTTAACCCACAATACTTGAATGCTTCGTTATGATAAATTATTTTAAACAAGGCTTTAATAAAACTAAAGTAACAAAAGTGGCTTTAAACTTCAAAGGAAATCTAAGTGTAATCACTCATTTTTATCCGCAGCTGAGGGAGGGCCATTGGATCAAATCCAGATCCAACGGCCACGATCAACCTGAGATGAGCCATCCAGCGCGCGTGAAGCATACCTCCGGGCTGTTCGACTTCTCACTCGCGCGTGATACGGCAGCATGAGTAGCGTGAGTCCAGAAAGAGCGGCAGCCATAGCAGCGTGAGGCCCAGAAGTTAAATCCTTCGGGTCATCGGTAAGTCCTTCGGGCACGACGTTAAGTCCTTCGGGCCATCAATAAGTCTTTCGAGCATGGTGATAAGTCCTTCGGGCCATCAGTAAGTCCCTCGAGCATGATGCGGCAGCATGAGTAGCGTAAGATATCAACAGCCTCATGAAAAAATAGAAAAGAGAAAGAAGAGAGAAAAAGCGAAAAAAGAAGAAAAAGAGAAAAAAAAAGTAGAAAAGAAAAGAAAAAGAAGAAAAAGAAAAAAGGGAAGAACAGAGAAAGAAGGAAAAAGAAACGAGGAAAAAGAAGAAAAAGAAATAGAGGAAAGAACAAGCGAAGAAAAAGGTTATATAAAGAAAAAACCTACGTTTTCAAGCCCTAGTGAAAGGTTCCACATAGGAAGAGCCCTAACTCTAGAATCTCAAAAAAAAAACCAAAGGTGAAGAAGTTTTATACAGGGAGAACTTACGAGCCTGAAGATTCGGCCGAGGAAAAAAGGAGAGTTCTAGAAGAACACGTAATTCTGAAGTCGTGAGTAGGGAAGTCGGATAAAAATGAGTGCTTTCGGTCTTTGCTTTGTTCTCGTTTCACAAGAACAAGCAAAGAGGGGCAACTGTAATCACTCATTTTTATCCGCAGCTGAGGGAGGGCCATTGGATCAAATCCAGATCCAACGGCCACGATCAACCCAAGATAAGCCATCCAGCGCGCGTGAAGCATACCTCCGGGCCATTCGACTTCTCACTCGCGCGTGCAACGCACGCTCGATACCGTTTGATCTCCTCTGCCACGTGTCATCATCTCCAGCAACCACCACACACTCTAAAAATGATCGTGACCGTTCATGCCCCAAGTGATCCTAACCGTTAGATCAAATCTGATCCAACGGCCCAAAGCAGATCTGGCCGAGATAACTTCTTATCTTCTCTGCCACGTGGCCGCATCACCGCTCTGTCTGCTACCGCCATACGATCTCACTGGCCCTCACCAAACTGGACATGCAAGAAACAAATAAACAAGTCAGATCAAGCATGGGTTCTGAGATTTCAGATCCAATCAATTGTTTGTCAACAGTAAACACTAGATCTACTTTTACTATCATTGGCTTGTTGTAAAAGGGGGTTCTGGAGATCGAAAGAAAAGGAGGAAAAAATAGTTGTAAAGGGCTCTGTTCGAAAGATTTGTAAGAGGATTTCGGGAATCAAAATCAAAAAAATTCAGAAGAAGGTTTCAAACTCTCTTCTATTCTATTTTCTTCCATAGTTTGAATCTCACAACCAAATCGGGTTTTTTTGAGTTTTAAAACCAAAATCTTTGTTCTTGCTTCAAATTTCATTTCGAATCAGACAAGAACAAAAGGAAAATTCGAACCTTACCGGCTATCCTAAGTTGCTGTCGTCATTCCCTCTTCGCCGGGATGCTGAACCGTCGGTGAACGACACTGGAGACGAAAGGGGTGAGCGGCGCCGTCGAGTTTGCTGAGAGAAAAAAGAGGAAGGCTGAGTTTTAGGTTTAGGTTTAATCTCTTTTTCTACCGGTTATAAAACAAATAATAACCGTTTGGTGTTTAAATGGTCTAATTACATGATAGGTCATGTTACCCTTTCCCGCTTTTATTTTTGGTCATGGGATAATTGCATTTTCAATCCCTGTTCTCTGTTACCACATGCTTTTGCATCCTTTTTTTATTTCAAATCAGCATCTCCATTTCACTTTCATTCAATTCAATCCCGAAATTAAATTGGACCATATCTTAAATGGCATAAATACCTTCAAAGTCCTTCCGCGTTTCTGTTTCTTGCACTTTGAGCTTGCCGCATGGGTTTATTACTCGATAGGTCCTTTGGAGTTTAATTCAGTTTTTAATCAAGTCCCTAATTACGTCTTTTGTCTATTTAACTTCTGTTTTTAGGTTTTGTTTCTTTTTCATTTTAGTCCTTCTGATGCTTTAAACTTTTATGTCTTTTATTCCTTTTATCTATTTTTTAGTGTGTTATGTTGCACATCATATTTACATATGTTTCATTCACTCCTTGTTTATTTAGGTTTTATCGGGTATTATATCATTTTTGTGTTTTAATTTGATCGTTCGTATTACATATGTCTTTTGTTGTTATATTTAACTTAATGTGCATATCATGTTTACACGTTAGCTTATTATGTTCGTTTTGTACATTAGGATATGTATTAATTTATGGTGTGTTTGGTCTCATAAATACCATATTTTTATGTCCATTTCGCTTCTTTGTAGGTTACTTGATAGTATGATATTGTTTATTATATGTAATGTCTTTGTTGTTATTTTTACATGTTAATTATGTCATTAATAAGGTTTTAGCACGTTTTGTGGTGTTGTTGACTTGTTAATTTCGTACCCTTTTTATGTATATGTCATGCATACTATCTATGATTTTTTATATGCGCCAGCGTGATACGATTAGAATTTAATCTTGAAGCACGTTTCTCTCGTTCATATTTATCTTGTTTTATATTATGATGGGTTATGTTTTTACGTATTTCAATACTTTTGTTTAACATTGTAATATTCATGTTTTAGTATCATGTCAATGTGAATGTATGTTTTTATTGGTTTTTTTAATGTTGCATAATGGAATATAAATTGTCAATGTGGTGCCCTTTTATCCGAGCGTAAACGGGGCCAGTATCAGGCGTAGTGATAGTGGTTAGGCTTTTACTCTCGGATAACGGGGCCCTTAAAATTTATTCGCAATTATAACCGAATTTTAAACTAATCGTCACTTTAATCTGGAAAATCTAATATTAATAAAGCGGTAATTATTAAAGTACCAATTTTGGGCGGTATGGGGGTGTTAATCCTTCCCCATCCGTAACCGACTCCCGAACCCAAAGTTTTTGAATCTCTGGTTTTTATGGTGTCCGACCTACCTATGTGGCCGGTGGCGACTCCAATTTCTAAATAAAATGCGTTTTTAAAAAAAACCCCACTGAATGAATATTTTAATACCCGAAAACCACAAACACTTCGAAAACTCAGTGTTTTTTTTAGAGACGATGGGACATCGCTACAGATGGCGACTCTGTTGGGGACATTTTTTTTATTTTTTTCAAAAACAAATGAGAGTCAAGCTTTTTAAATAATTACCGCTTTACTAATATTAAAAATTCCGGATTAAAGTGACTATTAAATTAACATTCGGTTATAATTGCGCGTTTATTTTAACGCATTTAAAATATGACATATAAACCCGTTTTTTTTAGTGGGGGGAAAACGCTAATGCTTTCGTGGAGATATCGTTCTCCCGTATGGGCCTAGCAAGTACCTTCGGGGCTCGAGTACCTTATGCTTTCGTAAGGATATCGTTCCTTCGTACGGGCATAAGCGAATGGGTCCCCCTGAATTGAACCCGGTTGAAAGGAGCCTATAATGGGTGATGATCGGGGACCTTGCTACTCTTAGTAGAGGATAGCGAGGACAATTCGGGTACCTCCTAGAACCAAAACTGCATATAGAGAACACATAGAAACCCTCCCTGTTAGAGCCATGCGGATAACCTAGGTGTCTTAGATGGAATGTAAATAGGATTGCCTTGTTTGCTTATCGCATTTAACTTGCCCTTTTATTACGTATTTGTCATTTTTGTCCGGTACTGACTTGTTTTCTTTTTGCTTTGTTTTTGCGTATCATCGCATTCGCATTACACAAGGTATTGATTCCCGAGTGATTTCTCCCATAATAGAAGATTGTTCATGATGGACCAAAGGTTCTTTTACCTGAAGGAAGGGGGTCCAATTCCAGATTTCCATCCCGAGACTAGGCCAGGGACAGCCGAAGAAGAATCATTCAAGGACTCCAGAACAGATTCGGTAAGCAGTGTCAATTCTGGTGACAAACAAGATGAAATACAAGAACTAAAGAAACAGATGTCCGAGATGATGGACCAGATGAATGCTATGATGAAAGGCAACCAGTAGGCCGAACTCAGAAAAGATTCGATCGAGGATCAGAATGTCGAAACAGACAACACCGTTAAATATGACAAATCGAATCCCTTTGTGATCAATCTCAAGAAGCAAACAAGTAGCATATTTGGGGTAGATACCAGAGGAACAGAGGTAAAACCAGGGAAGCTCGAGAATCTAATGACATCAGAAGGCATTATCCTATACCCATGAGATATACCGAGTTACTTCCGTTGCTTGTCGAAAGGAGCCTTATCATACCAGTAAAGTCTGTACCAAGAAAACCTCCTTATCCGAATGATTGCAACAGTCGTGTCTGGTGCAGCTACCACATAGGCAATTCGAGTCATCACACTGAAAATTGTAGGGCCCTGAAGGACAGAGTTCGAGATCTTAGCAGAATGGGAGTTTTGGGTTTTGAAAACGGACAACCCTGGTTCTACAGCAAGCCAGCCGTTGCCCGAGGGGCAAAGTCGAAGGAGGGTCAATACCCAGCCCAAGGTTCGGGTAACACAAAAGTGGGTCACTCAAGCGGGATAAATTTAGGAGTCAAGAATAAAAGCGTCTTAGAAGATGAACTTGCACGCTAGTACGGCCAGCTTGAGCATGAGAGGCACGATATGAACATGAAATTAAATAGTGTACAAGACGAGTACCAGAAGCTGCACTTTGAATTCAAGAACGTCAGTCTGGGTGACACCGTGGAAGAGTGGGTCAATGGTATGATTCAGCTGAAGAACGGTTCAGAACGCTGGAAGCAGAAATGCAAGAATAGTAAGAATAAAGTCAGATCATTATCACAAAAGCTGGAAGAAGCTGAGGGCCAACGCGACCTTCTCCAAAGTGAGTTGGAAAGCAGTCTGGCCATGGAAGATATCCTGAAATCAAGTCTGCAGCAGGAAAGGAATGAATCACAAGTCTTTCAAATGGAAAACGCAGCACTCAAAGAACAGGTAGCGAGGCTCGAGACTTCTTTACGTACCAGTGAGATCTGTGCTGGGGTAATGACCGTTCAGCTACAAAAGGTCGAGCAAATAATACGGGGGAAAGACCGGGACATGAAGATGGTTACGACTTAAGCCCGACAAGTAGCTCAACAGGTAGCAGATTTAGCCGATACAGCAGCACCAATAAGCCATAATATGGATCCAGCGTTGGACCGTGAAGGAAAGCTGACATGACTGTTGAATGAGGTCAAGACATTAGGTGTCAGGGCTCACCGCTATCTGTAAAACCCTAGTACCGGATGTAATGAAACCTTTTGGTCTGAATGAAAGATATCCTATAGGGACAAATCACTTGCGGAATCGATGCTTTATTGCATTCATGCATTGCATTTGCATCACATCCTTTGCATTGTTTAATAATTTTATCATCACATGGCACTTCATCATTTAATACTTGAGGTTCGATGGCAGAATTAGTTGGAAAATGGAACAAACCGAAGAGTCGAGGCTTGACCAGCTAGAAGAAAAAATCGAGAAAGAGCTTAAGAAGAAAGAAAAGATAAATGTTTTCAATACGAGGGGACTCTGCCTAGTACCTGATTTGGTCATTCCTCCGGATTTCAAGGTTCCCAGATTTGCGCAGTATGACGGAACCAGCTGCCCGAAGATTCACTTAACCATGTTCTGTAGAAAAATGGAAGGATACATGAAGAATGAAGAGTTGTTGATCCACCACTTCCATGATAGCCTGACGGGACCCGCAGCAGTGTGGTATAACCGTTTGAACAAAAGCCAAGTTAGGTCATGGGGTGACCTCGCTAATGCTTTCTTGAGTCAATACAAATATGCTTTAGATTTAGCACCCTATCGTCAGTTTCTTCAAAATGAGAAAATGAGACCGAGTGAAAGCTTCAAGGAATATGCACTAAGGTGGCGATGTTTGGCGACCCAAGTCCAGCCTCCTATAGCAGAAGAAGAGTTAACTCTCATGTTCCATGCAACGCTTCCCTCTCCTTTCTTCGATGTGATGTTGGAGAAATCGAGAAACAGATTTGAAGATTTCATGACGATTGGAGAGAGGATAGAATACGCAATCAAAGAAGGAAAATTGGGGTCTAAGTCTAAGGACCAAATCGAAGATAAGATAGATAAAGACGGAGAGGTAAATGAGTGTCGTCTCCAGGGTTCGCATGGCCGTAAAAGAAGGAGACAGACTGACACATCGGGGTCATCAAGGAAAATTCCTCGGATGAGCGCAAATTTGGAAATGTTTGGAACATCTATCTCAGACATTTGGCCTCATTTGGTAGGGGGTCACTATCTTGCACCTAGGCCGATGAAGATTGCACCTGATCCGTTTGTCCATAGTTTTGACTTGCGTAGCACATGCGAATTCCATATGGGGGTATCCCACCAGAAAATGTAGACCTTTGTTGGAGGAAATCAAGAAGCTGATCAATGATGGAACCCTGACACAAGAGTTGGTCCAGCAGTGGAGGACCAAGAATGAGAGGCAAGTCTGCATAGTGTTGAAGAAGCCAAGGATGTCTCTACATTAAAAGACCTTCCTGAAGTAATACAAGGAATCAACTTTACTGCATGTGGCCCACATGTGGTAAAGATATTTTGTGATAGGGCATGTTTGTTGATTTTTATTCCAATGAAGAACACATTTCGCTTAACATATAATGTTCTTGAAAGTACATAGATATATATTTTCTCGCCGTTGTAGGACACTGGATATCAATTGCAAGATGTGACATTAGATAGATATTTTGACAATGGTGGGGGTGTAATATTCCCTACCAGACTCTGGTCAGCAAAACGAGACTACTACTCTCTCGATGATGTTCAAGGACGAAAAAGCTCCAAATGTCAACCATGTAGAATCGTTTGAAATTGAAACTCTAGGCATAATCTTCTAGGTAGTAAATAAGTAAAAATAAGAATTAAAAGAGAAATAATTGAAGAAAAAAGAAAGAAAGATAAAAGAATAATAAAAAGTATTCCTATGTTCGAAACCTGGTAATAGGCTTGTTCGGATAAGAGGGTGAGAATTTTGGGGCACTCCGCTGAGGCGATAAGGTAGAGACACATCATCCAATTCAAGAAACCTTAGCTTCATGAGTGATGGTAATATTTTCAAATCGTGATTGTGTCGAGTAACATGGGGCAGTGTTGTTTGCTCCATCGTTGTCCTCAAGACAAAGGACTGTGACAAATTGATTTCCTCAAATAATGATAAAAGTGAAAAAAAAACAAAAAAGAAAGAGAAATATGAAAAAAAAAAGAAAAAGAGAGAAAAAATGAAGAAAAAAGGAAAAAGAAAAAGAATGAGAAAGGAAGAGAAAAGAAAAGAGAGAAAATAGACGATATCATAGGAAAAATTAAGACTCACACCACCCAGAACTCTATTCCTAGAGTAATATTTCTGCGCTCGAGTGGTCATACAAGCCCACCCTTTTTGGGGGCGGAGTAGATAATGAGAATTGAGAAAGAGTAGTATTATACAGCAACGCGGTAATCATGAGGATGAACCGAGTCACTAGGTAAGACTTCACATCCTTGAATTACTGAGTGGTTGAATCTAAGCCGCTCTTGCACTTGATATCCAGAGCTCATATGCTGTGTTTTCAAGATCCTGTATGTTAATCTAAATGATACCCTTCAGTGGAATACCAATCAACAAATTGACAAGTTAAAGCAACAAAGATTTCCATGTATTACTTCAGGGATAAGATCCAGAACACAAGGTTGCGGATACTATTGGAGCACCTAACCAGAAACGATCCCACAATGCATAGAATGAAGATGATGACAGAAGTATAGGTGTCAGACAGCTTAAGAACAAGAAGCGGATTCCAGCCATGATGCCTTGTTTGGTTCAAGAAAATGAAGGACGAAACAGGACAAGAATGAGCTTACAAAGTGTGGGGACGGTAAAAGGTAAATATTGAGTCGCCAAAGGATTAAAGCACAGGGATCGAGAAATGGTTCCCGTCCAAAGGCAACAAGAATGTTGAGGTTAAGAAACATTTTGTTCACCCCGATGACGAAACTAAAAAATACTTAGAATGTTGGGTCAAAGGAATCGGAAGGTAGCTGAGCTCATGATCGAGTGGGGCAACGCAGAGCAGAAAGAATAGTAAGAATCTCTGCAAACGCATGATATAGAGTTTGTTGGTGAAACGAGCAGAAACCCCGAAGAAGAAATGCAAGTGCTCGTGCAAAAGAACAAGAGCAGGTTCTCATTTAACAAAAAATTGATAGAAATAAAAATCAAAACTGAGCATACTGCAAAAAGAAATGAAACAGAAAAATCTGAAGAATGACTTTTCAGGGCATAGGATTTTAAAACGGGTCTAAAAAGAAAAAGAAATAAGAAAAAGGAAAAAGAGAATGAGAGAAAATGATGATAAAAAGAAAAGAAAGAAAAAATAAAAAAAGTAGAAAAAAAGAAAAAGAAGAAAAAAAACAAGGAAAAGAGAAGAAGAAGAAGAAAGCACAACATTGCATGCATCATATAGATAGAGGCATGTCAATTTTGCTTGTTCCTAGACAGGTATTTGAAGAATTATCGAAGAATTTACCAAAGAAAAGAAAGATCGGCAGCCATAGCGGCGTGAGGCCCAGATGTTAAAACCTTCGGGTCATCGGTAAGTTCTTCGGCCACGATGTTAAGTCCTTCGGGCCACCAATAAGTCTTTCGAGCATGGTGATAAGTCCTTTGGGCCATCAGTAAGTCCTTCGGGCATGATGCGGCAGCATGAGTAGCGTGAGTCCAGAAAGAGTTGCAGCCATAGCGGCGTGAGGCCCAGATGTTAAATCATTCGGGTCATCGGTAAGTCTTTCGGGCACGATGTTAAGTCCTTCAGGCCACCAATAAGTCTTTCGAGCGTGGTGATAAGTCCTTCGGGCCATCAGTAAGTCCTTCGGGCATGATGCGGCAGCATGAGTAGCGTGAGTCCAGAAAGAACGGCAGCCGTAGCCGCGTGACGCCCAGATGTTAAATCCTTCGGGTCATCGGTAAGTCCTTCGGGCACGATGTTAAGCCCTTCAGGCCACCAATAAGTCTTTCGAGCATGGTGATAAGTCCTTCGGGCCATCAGTAAGTCCTTTGGGCATGATGCGGCAGCATGAGTAGCGTGAGTCCAGAAAGAGCGGCAGCCATAGCAGCGTGAGGCCCAGATGTTAAATCCTTCGAGTCATCGGTAAGTCCTTCGGGCACGACGTTAAGTCCTTCGGGCCATCAATAAGTCTTTCGAGCATGGTGATAAGTCCTTCGGGCCATCAGTAAGTCCCTCGGGCATGATGCGGCAGCATGAGTAGCGTAAGATATCAACAACCTCATGAAAAAATAGAAAAGAGAAAGAAAAGAGAAAAAACGGAAAAAGAAGAAAAAGAGAAAAAAAAGTAGAAAAGAAAAGAAAAAGAAAAAAAAGAAAAAAGGGAAGAACAGAGAAAGAAGGAAAAAGAAACGAGGAAAAAGAAGAAAAATAAATAGATGAAAGAACAAGCGAAGACAAACGTTATAAAAAGAAAAAACCTACATTTTCAAGCCCCAATGAAAGGTTCCATATAGGAAGAGCCCTAACTCTAGAATCTCAAAAAAAAACCAAAGGTGAAGAAGTTTTATACAGGGAGAACTTACGAGCCTGAAGATTCGGCCGAGGAAAAACGGAGAGTTCCAGAAGAACACGTAATTCTGAAGTCGTGAGTAGGGAAGTCGGATAAAAATGAGTGCTTTCGGTCTTTGCTTTGTTCTCGTTCCACAAGAACAAGCAAAGAGGGGCAACTGTAATCACTCATTTTTATCCGCAGCTGAGGGAGGGCCATTGGATCAAATCCAGATCCAACGGCCACGATCAACCCGAGATGAGCCATCTAGCGCGCGTGAAGCATACCTCCGGCCACGATCAACCCGAGATGAGCCATCAAGACCGTTTGATCTCCTCTGCCACGTGTCATCATCTCCAGCAACCACCACACACTCCAGAAATGATCGTGACCGTTCATGCCCCAAGTGATCCTAACTGTTGGATCAAATCTGATCCAACGGCCCAAAGCAGATCTGGCCGAGATAACTTCTTATCTTTTCTGCCACGTGGCCGCATCACCGCTCCGCCTGCTGCCGCTGTACGATCTCACCGGCCCTCACCAAACCGGACATGCAAGAAACAAATAAACAAGTCAGATCAAGCATGGGTTCTGAGATTTCATATCCAATCAATTGTTTGTCAACAGTAAACACTATATCTACTTTTACTATCATTGGCTTGTTGTAAAAGGGGGTTCTGGAGATAGAAAGAAAAGGAGGAAAAAATAGTTGTAAAGGACTCTGTTCGAAAGATTTGTAAGAGGATTTCGGGAATCAAAATAAAAAAAATCAGAAGAAGGTTTCAAACTCTCTTCTATTCTATTTTCTTCCTTAGTTTGAATCTCACAACCAAATCGGTTTTTTTTCAGTTTTAAAACCAAAATCTTTGTTCTTGCTTCAAATTTCATTTCGAATCAGACAAGAACAAAAGGAAAATTTGAACCTTACCGGCTGTCCTAAGTTGTTGTCGTCATTCCCTCTTCGCCGGGATGCTGAACCGTCGGTGAATGACACTAGAGACGAAAGGGGTGAGCGGCGCCGTCGAGTTTGTTGAGAGAAAAAAGAGGAAGGCTGAGTTTTAGGTTTAGGTTTAATCTCTTTTTCTACCGGTTATAAAACAAATAATAACCCTTTGGTGTTTAAATGGTCTAATTACATGAGAGGTCATCTTACCCTTTCCCGCTTTTATTTTTGGTCATGGGATAATTGCATTTTCAATCCCTGTTCTCTGTTACCGCATACTTTTGCATCCTTTTTTTTATTTCAAATCAGCATCTCCATTTCACTTTCATTCAATTCAATCCCGAAATTAAATTGGACCATATCTTAAATGGTATAAATACCTTCAAAGTCCTTCCGCGTTTCTGTTTCTTGCACTTTGAGCTTGCCGCATGGGTTTATTACTCGATAGGTCCTTTGGAGTTTAATTCAGTTTTTAATCAAGTCCCTAATTACGTCTTTTGTCTATTTAACTTCTGTTTTTAGGTTTTGTTTCTTTTTCATATTAGTCCTTCTGATGCTTTAAACTTTTATGTCTTTTATTCCTTTTATCTATTTTTTAGTGTGTTATGTTGCACATCATATTTACATGTGTTTCATTCACGCCTTGTCTATTTAGGTTTTATCGGGTATTATATCATTTTTGTGTTTTAATTTGATCGTTCGTATTACATGTCTTTTGTTGTTATATTTAACTTAATGTGCATATCATGTTTACACGTTAGCTTATTATGTTCGTTTTGTACATTAGGATATGTATTAATTTATGGCGTGTTTGGTCTCATAAATACCATGTTTTTATGTCCATTTTGCTTCTTTGTAGGTTACTTGATAGTATGATATTGTTTATTATATGTAATGTCTTTGTTGTTATTTTTACATGTTAATTATGTCATTGATAAGGTTTTAGCACGTTTTGTGGTGTTGTTGACTTGTTAATTTCGTACCCTTTTTTATGTATATGTCATGCATACTATCTATGATTTTTTATATGCGCCAGCGTGATACGATTAGAATTTAATCTTGAAGCACGTTTCTCTCGTTCATATTTATCTTGTTTTATATTATGATGGGTTATGTTTTTACGTATTTCAATACTTTTGTTTAACATTGTAATATTCATGTTTTAGTATCATGTCAATGTGAATGTATGTTTTTATTGGTTTTTTTAATGTTGCATAATGGAATATAAATTGTCAATGCGGTACCCTTTTATCCGAGCGTAAACGGGGTCAGTATCAGGCGTAGTGATAGTGGTTAGGCGTTTACTCTCGGATAACGGGACCCTTAAAATTTATTCGCAATTATAACTGAATTTTAAACTAATCGTCACTTTAATCCGAAAAATCTAATATTAATAAAGCGGTAATTATTAAAGTACCAATTTTGGGCGGTATGGGGGTGCTAATCCTTCCCCATCCGCAACCGACTCTCGAACCCAAAGTTTTTGAATCTCTGGTTTTTATGGTGTCCGACCTACCTAAGTGGCCGGTGGCGACTCCAATTTCTAAATAAAATGCGTTTTTTTTATAAAAAAAACCCTACTGAATGAATATTTTAATACCCGAAAAACCACAAACACTTCGAAAACTCAGTAATTTTTTTAGAGACGAGGGGACATCGCTACACTAAGGTCCTTAAAGGCAAGGGATATGCACTTATCTTTAGATTGCCTTTACCGACAATGGCAGCTTCAAGTAACCCTTTTCATCTTAAATCGTGAACTCCGGTTACATAGTTATCCAGAGTATCAGCGATTAATTGAGGTGTAATAAGGTAGTCGCAATTTTAAAAAATTTAAATCTTTTATATGTTTTAAAAAAAATTATATTTTATATTAAAAATCTAATTTCAAATCTTCTAAAATATTAAAATTTTTATATAATTTTACAAAGTATAAAAATTTACACCATTAACATAAATTTTTTGTATAATTTTTATATAAATTTACACCATTAACATAAAAAAACCTATCAAAAACCGACCTGACATGTTTGGGCAGCCATGGCAAATCACCATTAATCTATTTTTCAGGAATAATCTATGTTCTTTTCTTGGGTAAAATACACGTGTCACTTAGTTAAAAATTTGATAATAAATGTTACTTTTAAAAAAGTTATAGTTAAATCGTTCAATAAAATTTTTATTACAAACATGTCACTCTATCATTAAAATTTAAACATGGTCTAGTACAATAATAATTTCAGTCCTCAAAATTTATACATCTATCATTTTTGTTCTAATTTAAAAATATTTTAATAAATTTAACTCTTTATATTAAAAAATCAATATTACACCCTCCTGACACACTCTTTAACCGCTTGTCGCACTCTAAGCTATTGCCCAACAACTCAATTAACGATAGATGTGATAACACGACGGCACAACCGCTTCACTACTGCCTATTAGACACATGACAAACTAATAAAACAGATCCATTATGATTTTAACGTCGCCTGTTAATGGACACACTCACTTCACTAATATAATTTTTTAAATATGAAGTTTTAAATTCATTAAATCATTTCAAATTAAAATCAAACTGATAAAATCTATACATTTTATAAACTAAAATTATTATTATACTAAACTAACCATTTTAATTTTAACGACAAGCTGGCCCTTTGTAACAAAATTTTCTGGGTAAACTATAAAGATGACCACTGAACTATGGGGTTGGTGTCAATTTGGCCACTATACTTTCAATTTTGACAAATATACCTCTTAACTATTTAAATGGTTCCAATTAAGCCACCAACCGTTAAAAAAACAAAAAAGCTAACGGGGCTGTTAAATAAAATTGGTATAATTACACATTTGGTCCTCTATATTTACACAATCTATCAATTTAGTCTTAATTTCAATCTAATAAAATAAATTAATTATTTAATTAGGTGGTGACACATGGAGGACTTTAATTATTTTTATATAGTTTAATTAATTAATTTTGCCCTCCAATCAGGTGATGACACATTTGGGGCTGGGCGAATTCTTGGCAAACTCGAACTAGAGACCATGTAGTGGAAGTGTTGCGTGCTTGCCACTAAGCCAAGCATTATTTTGAGACAAGAAGTACAACCATTAATATATGTTTTAGATGATTTTAATGCCCGGAAAATGGAAAAAAAAAAGAAAATGGCCTTAGGCGAATTCGAACCATGAACAATATTTTAGTGATATGAAGCACAACATCTAAAATATATCTTATAATGTTGTTAATGCCTGGAAAAATGAAGAAAATATAGCTTTAGGAAACTCGAATATGACATACTTATGATGCATAAAATCATTTAACCCAATTAAATAAATCTAATAATTAAATTAAAGTTAACAATATTTTGTATATATTTTAAATTATAATTAGTGCACGATTTGAAATAAAAATTTTAAAATTATATTAAATTTATTTAGCAAATCCAAACTCACGAACATAATTCAAAATTATATTATGTTCGTGAGTTTGAATTCGCTAAATGAATTTAATATAATTCTAAAAATAAAATTTTAATATAATTCTAAAAATAAAAAATTTAATATAATTCTAAAAATAAAAAATATATTAAATTCATTTAGCGAATCCAAACTTACGAACATAATATAATTTTGAATTATATTCGTGAGTTTAGATTTGCTAAATAAACTTAATATAATTTTAAATTTTTTATTTTAAATCGTGGACTAACTATAAATTAAAATATATACAAAATATTGTTAGCTTTTTCTTTTCTCTTTTCAGGCATTAACAATTGTATAAGAAATACATTAGATGTTGTGTTTCATATCATTAAAATATATTTGGCTCAGTGGTAAGCACACACCACTTGCACTCCAAAGTTCATGGCTTGAATCCACCTAAAACATATATTAATGGTTGTACTTCTTGTCACAAAAATATGCTTGGCTTAGTGGCAAGCACGCAACACTTCCACTATATGGTCTCTGGTTTGACCCAAATTAATTATACAAAAATAATTAAAGTCTAATAATTAAATAATTAATTTATTTTATTAGATTAAAATTAGAACTAAATTGATAGATTGTGTAAATAACATGGACCAAATGTATAATTATACTAATTTATTTAATAGCCACGTCAACTTTTCTTTTTTTAACGGTTGGTGGCTTAATTAGAACTATTTAAATAGTTAAGTGGTATATTTGTCAAAATTAAAAGTATAGTAGTTAAATTAATACCAACTCCATAATTAAAAGGTCATCTATATAGTTTACCCAAAATTTTATTAAGCGTCTTAATTATAACTTTGAGAAAAAAACTGTCATGTCGGGTACTAAATCTATATTTAAACGACTTGCGATTTATTTTACCATCGCTTCAATTGATATAATGAGAAATAGTTGAATACGCGTTTCAGGAAATTGTTGGAAAGGGCAGATGACTTTTCACACCTTACACAATTAAAACATGGTTGGAATCTTCTGTTACTCCTGTTGCGTGTTCAGATCCGTATGACTATGAACTCATAACTTTAATTGTTTGGCGGTCGTCAAGTTCCGTGTTTACTAGTTTTGAGGGTCAGTTTAACGTGCATTTAAAGATAATAATTTTTAAAATGTCTATAAATCAAAAATATTAATTTTTTTGATAATATTTTTAATTAGTTTTTTAAGTTTTTTTAAGTATTTATACTTTGTCTCAAACTAAAAATTTATCAAAAGAATTAAGTATCGATATTTACAAAATAAGTTTCGATACTTGTAAAAAAATTTAAAACAACCAACCGAAAATGTTATAAAAAAATCTAAAATTTTCAATTCGTAAAGAAATTTCAAAATTTGTCGTCTTTTTGCCGCACCCTAGACCTACCTTTTGAGGCCGAAAAAGAATCACTTTTAATAACTTATTCAATTTACTCTCGATTTATATATGATTTTATTTAGGATAAACTACACTACATACCACTCAACTATGACATCTGACTCGAAAATGCCACCAAACTTAAAAAATCTAAATCTAACACTGAATTTTAGTTTGTGACTCGAAAATACCATTTCGCTTTTAACTCTTAACTTTCCCGTTAAGTTAAAACGACGTCGTTATGGTGTGGTTGTTTTAAAGAGAAAAAATATTAAAACTATGCACTTTGAGCGGTTTAAAACTAGGTCCTTCAAATATAAGGGTTAAGACTTAACCACTAAACCAACATGATATTATATAATGTTTTACCAAAAACTATTATATATCTCAAACTACTTGAGATTAATTATTTTATGAAATAAATATTACTATAAATAATATTAATATATAAAATATATTATTTTTATATTTTATATATTAATAATAATAAATATATTATTTTAAAAATATAAAATATTCATAAAAATAATATATTTATATTGTTAATAATATATAAAAAGTATAATCCCTAAATTGTTAACCAACAAATCTCAACCCTCAAACTTAAACCCTAAATCTTAGGATTTAGGGTTTAAGGGTTTTTATATATTAATTTTATCAATATTTTGGGTTTTTTAAAAATAATATATTTATACTATGAATAATATATAAAAATATAAAAATAATATATTTTTATTTAAATTATATAAGCTTATCCATTTGGTTCAACCAAATTATTTTATGAAAAAAATATTAATAATATAAAATATATTATTATTTATCGGTGGACCACCAAATTCAAATTTTTGGATCCGCCCTGTTGGTGCTTGGGCAATTGTTAGAGGTTTTTTATAGATTAAATTGATATAATAGTAAAATGTAGAGGATTGTTTTTTAACATTAAGATTAAGTTAAAATAAACGTAAAAGTTGAGAGCTAAATCTGTTACTATGTTAATTTTATTAATTGTCATGTTATTTACTGTTAAATTTTTTTAATAAAATGAAATTAATTTGTTACTTTTACTAAGTTAGGTTACTATTTTGTAACATTTTATAGTTGGGAAACTCAATAATTTGGTCCACTGACCGTAACTTTTTACAAATTATTTATTCCCCTCAATTTAGTTTCTCAGTCAAAAAAAAAATTATGATCATTTTCAAGCCCATATTATTTTTCAGAATGAAACTGAAACAGCCAACTTAATTTCTCAAAGGTTAGCCAAATAAAGCTAGTAATATTGTAATTTACGCATATTTGTCAACCAAATTTATAATTTACTTGTGATTTATTTTACCATCCTTTTATTGGTTTAAAAAGAAATAATTCAACACACGTTTCAAGAAATTATTGGAAAGGACATATGGTTTTATTCACTTTTCACACGTTACACAAGAGTTAACTGGACCACACATCCCTAAATTATAACATTAATTTTAAATTCGTCTTCAAACTTTAAAATATTTTAATTTTATCCTCAAACTATAAACTTCATTTTAAATTGGTCCCCAAACTTTAAGCATTCTGGTTTCATCCTCAAACTATTTGATTCTCAAACTTTTTAAACATTATAATTTCATCATCAAATTATCTTATGTTAATAAAACATTATAAAAAATGTTAATTGTCATAAAACATTGATGTGTATTATGTAATAATTTGATGATTAAATTGGAATATTCATAAAGTTTGGGGATCAGTTTAGAATGAGAACCATAGTTTAGGGATGGGAATGGAATACTCAAAAGTTTAGGGACTAATCTAGAATAAAAATAATGATTTGGGGATAAAATTGAAATATTTAAAAGTTTAAAGACTAATTTAAAATAAAAATCACACCAACTTTTACACAACTAACACATTGTCGGATCTTTTGTTACTCCCGTGGAGTCTTGAGTCGTGTATGACTAGGAACTCAAACTTTAATAATAGGCATTTAACATGAGCTTTCTTTTGTAAATGATCCACGTCCACTATTAAAGGAGCAAACTTATCTATGCAAAAACCAAGTTTGTGTGTAAGAAAAAGAGTAAAGATTAAAGAATAAAGAGAAATATGGCACTAGTACCCACCACCCTCAACCTCTGGCTCTCCCGTTTCAACCCTAAGCATGTAATGTTCCCTACCACAATTCGACATCAACAAGTTGTATCCAATCGGACAAGTTTCCATATCTGCCGTGCCGTGTCATCGACCACACGAGTTTCCGTTTCTGATCAGCCGAACGACGGAAGGCGTTCCGCAAATTACCAGTCAACTATTTGGAGCTACGATTTTCTTCAGTCCTTGAACAATGATCGTGCCGTACGTAATTAGACCTTCACACTATCTAATCATGAATTGTGTCGAAAACAACCACTGTCTCCCTCTGTTTCCTTGTTTTACATGATTGTTTTGTGCCGAATTCGCAGGATGCCGTATACAAAGAGAGGGCGGCGAAGTTAGAGCAGGAAGAGAGGTTCGCTATGAACGATGAAGATGCAGAGCCCGAGGACTTGCTTGAATTGATCGATGACATCCAACGGCTGGGGTTGGGGCATCGTTTCGAGACGGATATCGAAAGAGCCCTTCGGAAATTCGTGTCTTCGGACGACGGCGGAGTCGCAACGGAGTATAGTCTGCATGCAGCAGCTCTAAGGTTCAGGCTCCTCAGGCAACATGGCTACGAGGTTTCTCAAGGTAAGAAAAGGAGATGACAATTAATACAAGTCACATTTAAAGTGTAATGAACTGGGAAAAAGTGTAGTAAAGAGATGACATTAATAAGTTGTCCGAATGCAGATGTCTTTAAAGCTTTCAAGGACAACAAGGGGAATTTCAAGGAATGCCTTTACAATGATGTCAAGGGAATGTTGAGTTTGTATGAAGCTTCACATCTTGCCTTTGAAGGAGATGATCTCATGGAAGAAGCCCTCACGTTTTCGAGAATGCATCTCATGGACTTACATGGTGTTCAAGATTCGGAAAAGGGTTTGATCAAACAGGTGACTCACGCGTTGGAGCTCCCGTTGCATCGAAGAATGCTCCGGCTCGAAGCTCGGTGGTACGTCGAAGCATACAACCGAAAGGCCACTGCAAATCCTACCCTACTCGAATTGGCCAAGCTGGATTTCAACATGGTGCAATCCACACTTCAAGAAGATCTTAAAGAGATGACAAGGTATTTAACACCACTAAAAAGGAAAACAAATTCTTCAAATCATTTTTCTTTCCACCCGCAACTCTAACGACATGGCTTTCATGATGCTCGAGTCGATTAGATGGTGGATAGGTACGGGGCTGGTGAACAAGTTGAATTTCGCAAGGGATCGGCTCATGGAATGCTACTTTTGGTCGGTTGGAGTGGTTTCCGAACCTCAATTCAGGAATTGCAGGAAAAGCCTAACCAAAGTGGCTTCATTGGTAACCATAATCGATGATGTTTACGATGTGTATGGCACGTTGGATGAACTTGAGCTGTTTACCGATGCGGTTCAAAGGTTCGAATCCTTTCTTCTCCTCATAAACACATAAACAAACGAAATGATCCCATTTTATTTACCCCTTATATCTTGAATTTCAGATGGGATGTATGTGCAGCAAGAAATCTTCCCAAGTGCATGGAGCTATGCTTTCTTGCCCTTTACAACTCTGTTAACGAGATGGCTTACGAAACTCTTCGAGATCACGGCGAAAACATCATCCCATACTTATCGAAAGCGGTAAGAGAATGAATCAACATTCAACTTTGTCATCTCTAACATACATAAAATCGACATTAAATGTGTGTTCCTATTGTTTTTTTTTTTTGTTTGCAGTGGGCTGATCTGTGTAAAGCATTCCTGAAAGAAGCAAAGTGGGCGAGCAGTAAATATATTCCGACATTCCAAGACTATCTCGAAAATGCATGGATGTCTGTGTCCGGACATACTTTTCTAGTCCATGCCTACTTCTTACAAAGTTCAGACATCACTAGTGAGGCACTTGAAAGTTTGGAGCAATACCATGATGTTCTTCGTTGGCCATCCACCATTTTTCGACTTTGCAACGACTTGGGTACTTCAAAGGATGAACTGGAAAGAGGTGAGAGTGTAAACTCGATAACATGCTACATGAAGGAAACCGGTTGCTCTGAGGCGATGGCTCGACAACATATAGGTGATCTTATCGACAACTGTTGGAAAAAAATAAACAGATTTCGGATAGATGATTCCCCGTTTGCAAAACAGTTGTTAGAAACGTCGATTAATTTGGCTCGGATATCGCAATGCACATACCAGCATGGAGACGCACATGGATGTCCGGATAATCTATCTAAGAATCGAGTTCAATCATTGATTGTTGACCCTATTTCTTAAGTTTCAAAATGTTCAATTTACGCACGGAAGTTTAAATATTGAACGTTGTTGGTTGCTCCTCCGTTAACTTTTTAACAATATCCATTTATCGACGAACGAAGGAACTTCTCCAAGATCCGAAGGGTGAAATACTTCATCGAGATGAAGAAGCAACATATTAAAAAATGAGTTCCATCTATAGCGACTAAAATATCCAGGCTTATTTGGGAAAACCCATTTTTTAATTAAAAATGTAATTGAGGGGAATTCTAGAAAAGTTCGTATTTTTAAAATAAGACTTGGAGTCGCCACCGGTCATGTGGGTAAGGTAGACCGGACACCGAAAAATAAAACCAAAGATTTAAAAAGGGTTCGGGAGTCGGTTACGTATGAAGAATGATTAACACCCCTCAACACCCAAAATTAATACCTAAGAGTTCGTATCGTAAATGAAAAGAAAATCTAAAATTCGGTTTAATTTAAAATCTAATCTCTAAAAATGCATGAGCATATGAATAACCTATTCCGCAACCCACAATACCAAAGGAGATGACGCCCAAAGACTTAGGACGACACTCCCACTAGAATATCGGGACCTCGAGTACTAAACTAGACTATTGCAATAAATTAAACATGACACTTTAATAAGTATGAACAAATACATACGATAAAAAAATGCATGGGCAATAGAACAAATGCATGAGTTAAACATAATATGTAAGATAACATGAATAAAATAAAAATAAAGAGCGGCCACATATGTACAACGGTATAGTAACATAAAAAACAGATAATATATTACATATATATAATATATAGTAATGAATATAACTAACAGTAGGTATAGTAAAATATACGCATGTATTATAAACATATAAACATAGATTAAAGATATAGAAAAAGTGTTCGTATATATTACACACACTATAAAGATATACATACATATGTGTATATAATAACGTAAATATGGAAATAGAACAATCATTCCAAGCTTATACTGCAAAAAGGAAACAAATAATAAAATATAAAATGCAATAAAAATTTAAGAACAAAACAGTAACAACATACTAGGAGAAATGGAAAGAAAAAAAAACATAAATTACTACGAATAAATTAGAAAATAAAATGCAATAAAAAAGGTATATGTAAGCTAAGATACGGTATAAATAAAATAATATATGTGGGAAACTAAAAGGTTTAAATACACCTTAAATCCAGCATTAATTAAAATAAGAGATGAAATTAAAAACATTTGAAAAGATTTACGGACTACAGACGTAATTTAAAAAGACGTAAAAATTAAAGGGTAATTATCTTAGGGCGGAAGTCCTTATGTTGATAATAAATTATTTTAATTTTAAATCCGACTATAAAACACAACTTTAGGTCACAAAATCGACCCTTTCTCATTTTTTGCTTGCTTTCTTAAAAAAATTACAGTTTTCTCTGAAAATTATTAGCACCAAGGATCGGTATCTAGGTTCGAACCCGGAACTTGATGAAGTCTGGCCGTGCCGGCCGCCACAAGTTGTCACTGGCCGCCGTTTGCCGACGCTGATGACTTCCAAATCGATCAAAACATCTTTTTTATCTTAAAAATTAAATCAGAACACCTTTTTTAAAATCAAATTCTTTTTTTCTTAAAAAAATAGTATTCCTTTTCTGAAACAATAAAGGACAAAGACAGACTGGTGCCGTTCATCGGCGCACCACCCTTGGCAACCGACAGCGACAGTTGCTCTCTACGAAGAAAAGTAACCCTTTCAGCTTCTTTTTTTATCTTATTTATATTTTTTATGCATGCGAATTGGAACTGAATTTGAGAATACTTTTTTTTTAAAGTCTTTCTCTTTTTTTTATTGGTGATAATCTCAGTACATTGATTGCTTTACATGCTTTTTATCTCTCATTTTTGTTTACATTTGTAAGCAACAATAAATTAAATCACTGTGGATGATTCTTTGATTCCGATATCTCTACTATTTTCTATTAATTGTTCTGCCCAGTGGTTGGAAAAGCCGAGATTGTCGGCGGGATATTCGGCGACGAGGCCACGTGGACGGGGAAGATGGACTGGCTCAAGCGCGTGGGCGCGTGTGAGAGAGATGGAGCGTTGGCGGTAACTTTCACACGCGCGTGGGGAGCTGGGCAGTCATTTCTCTTGGCATCTGGACCTTTAGATTTGATCTTGATCTGACAATAGAGAGTGGGTGGCTGCAAGAGAAAAAGATGGGGTTAGATTAGGTTTAGGGTTTTTTATCAGATGGGCCTATCGGGCTAATTTTAAATGTAATGTGTATTCATATTATAAATGTAAATGGACTGGACTTTTGTTTAATTTAAATGGGTTATTATTTATTTATCAGATTTTTTTGTTTTTTAGAATAATAATAATAATAATAATAATAATAATAATATAAAACTGGATAAAAATGGGTGATTACACCATCCAACGGCGGAGGAGGGAGGTCGACGAGAGAGAAATTATAAGATTTTTGGCTAATTTATGAATTTCAAAGCACTTTCCGGTAAAATAGAGGTCTAATTCAGACTCAAGGAGCAAAAGAAAGCGATTGGTAAAATTTGGGACTGAACGGTCATCATCTACCACCGTTTGAGGTTTAAAAGTGACAAAAAAAAACGTTCAATGTCTAATCTTTAATGAATAAATTGAATGTTTTAAAATTTCAGTAACCATAATTGATTTAAAAATAAAGTTCAGTGGTGATTTACGTAATTTACTCTTTAATTAATGTTAACCATTTTCTTAGACGGAAACCGACACGTCCCTGAAGCTGGAACCAGAATCAAACAAAGAAGACAAGCCAAATCCACACAAGCAACTTCTGCCCTATCATGAAATTGAACCATCCCGAATAGTCGTTGGTTCAATCCCTATGTGTCCAGAAAACCATGCATAAAAAACTCATGAAAAATGAAAATGTACCCTCAATTTTAAGGTAGAAAGCAACAGGGCATTTGTTTTTGGACAGTGCATGTTATGTGTGACGCTGACAACCGTCGGTGCATTGTGAAACTTGTTTCTTTTCTTTGGTCCACAGTAACATATTCAATTCGGGTTGGGATCATTCTCGGTCGGATGCAGGTTAGGTTCGGTTACTACAGTAATAGGTTCAACTCGGGTTCGGGTCAACAACAATCAATTACAAACTAATTTCAGGTCATCGCATTTTCGAGCCAAACTAGATTCTGACTCAAACAAATTTCAATCGAATTTTCAGATCAAGTCAAACTTTTTACATCCTTTTAACACAAAACATCTCAACCAACACCTTGGCAGTACAAAGATAAAAAGGACACATACACAACCAGAGACACATATGAATGCGAAAAAAATCCTACGGAACTGAATTCTCGAAATTAAAAAAAATCTACAGTATTTATAAATTAAGATTTTTTAAAATATTATTTATATTCAGTTAGGTTCACCGTTTTAAACAATACCGATTAATTGATCTGACCGGTTTACTATAATATTTATAAATTTTATGTATAGAATATACTATAGTCAAGTGATTTTGCTGTCCTATGTTTGTTTGAAGACTTTTTTTTGTCTTGATTTCGATTCCTAAAAAATGAGAACTCTTAATTTTTTATTTTTAGTTATTTTTTTTACTTTTACCGCGAGAAAATAGATATTAAATTTACTATAATATTAAGTTTGATATTTCAATAAACGAATTAAAAAATCATTACCCAAATTGAATAGAATATTTCGATTAACCGATGAATTAGTTATCCAATTTAATTTATACGGTTTCAAATCAAAATTTTAATAACTTACTTTTTAATTAACCAAAATAATTTACTAATAGTTAACCGAACCCAATTCTACACACATTTACAGACACATTTAGGGGTGGTCATGGGTCGGGTGTTTGACTGACCCACACCAGATCTGAAAATTTAACACCTACATCCGAACCTGACTTGACCCGAACCCGCTTAGAATTTTAGAGTAAAAATCTGAACCCGACACGAAATAAATAAAAAAATATTTTTTTCATTTTTATTCGATAAAATAGGAGTTAATAAAAAAAATGCAAAATTGAGATGGGGCATTATAATAATTATTTCATTTTTATTACACAAAACAGAGAGATAATTGAAGAAAACATATAAAGAGAAGGACACTATAGCAATTATACTTAGGGGTGTTAAAAAATATCCGACCCGACTATCTAACATAAATAACCAAGTAATTAGCCGGAATTTTTTTAACCCAGGCCGCAAAAATACCCCTTATCGGGTACCTGGTGACCCGATGACCCGGTTCCATGTTTTTTATTTTAAATATAATTAATATTTAAACAAAATGCACTTATATTCACTATATTCTCAAATCAAACAACCTAATTATGCATGTAATTTCTAAGAATTATGAAATTTATATTCTAAAGTGGTTGGGTTTGATACTTTAGATCTTAAACTCTATGATGAGATTATATAATTCGAACTTTTATTAGTTATGAGTTTTTTTAATAAAATTAAATGATTTAAAAAAATAAAAATCGGGCACCTTTACCCGAATTTTCAGGTATCCGTGTTTCGTGGGTACTCGAATAGCGGGAACCCGATTAGAGCGGGCCGGGACACGAGCCGAAAAAACTAGTACCAGGGACGTCAGGTACCCAGACCCGGTAATGAACATCCCTAATCATACCTAAATATTTAGAATAAAATTAAACTATTATTTCGAGTCAGGTCGATGTTTTCACTCTAAACCTGAATCCGATCTAACCCGACCTCATCCTAAAAAGTCTCAACCCTACCGAACGAAAACTCATTTTTAAAAAAATCCAACCCTAGAGTATTGGGTCATATGAGAACCCGTCAAATTTGAGTCAAATAACCATCCCTAGGCACATCATCATCTCGAAAACCAACAAACCTCACTCAAAAGATCAAGAATGCCAAAAGTAGATGTACAAATGAATAGGGCCATAAAGCCCAAAATACAGCTCTGCAAGACCACCATGCTATTTAGTCCATTATGGGGTCCTTTTTGCATATCAGATCCATTAACATTTAGCTATTGGACCGTTGTTTAGTTCCCTATAATGTCGTACCGTTTTTTTTGTTAAATGTCGAGCCCTTCAACTTTACTTAATATATATATATATATATTGCATATGAAAGAATATGAAAAATATATATGTATATCAATATCATATATATAGTTATAAAAATTCATTTAAATTAAAACCAATAAGCATCATAACATTGAAATATTTACAATAAAATTTGAACAAAGATTCGAACAACATGATTCAACTCGAATTTTTTAAAAATAAAGTTTAGTTATAAAATAAGACTTATGAACACGATGAACTCAAAACTTTTTAAATTGACTCCTTGCAAGCCACATAAGTAGGGATGGCAATTCAATCTGAATCCGATTCGATCTAAAGGAATTTATCCAATCCATATTCGATTGAAAAAAATTCAAATCCGATTTCGAAAAAAATATCCGAGCCCCAATAAGAGATGGATTGGATATGGATCATGCCAAGATCCGATCCAAATCCATGTCCGATCTGAATCTGACACATCTGATTCATACCCGAGTTCAAATCAAAATATTTATGACTTTTAATTCCTTAAAACAAAATACCATGTATAATATTTACATTAAAACAATAAGACAACATAAATAAAGTAAAAAAAAGTTAAACTAAATACATTAAAAGAAATATATATATATATATATATATATATATATATATATATATATATATATATATATATATGATGAGAACATATAAATGTACATATTAAGTAATTTGAAATAATGGTGAAAACAAAATTAACTTATATATATTCATATTAAAAGTGATAATAAAAATATAAATGTTTTAAAAATGTAAGTTAAATAATAATAATATTTACTATGATTTATATATATTAATTAACCTTAATATAGTGTAATATATCTATTTATACCATATGCATATATACATAAATATGAAAAAAATAAATGTAAGATAAAATTATAGATAAACAAACAATAAAATAAATACAATGATAAAATTATATATAAACAATAAATAAAATAAATATAATGGAGAAAGAAATAAATGTAAATATCAATGAATTACTAAAAATTTAAGAAATTAGTGAATGAAATAGTAAATGACGTGAAATTACAAGATAAAGTTATGATATATTAGGCTAAAATTATGAATTAAAATAGAAAGCAAATTAAAAGCATAAATAATAAACACAAAAATTTAAATGTAGTCAAAAAACAAAGGACAAAAAAAATGAATAAGTGCATAATTAAATGACAAATTAAAAAGCAAGAAATTAAATACACAAAACTATGGACTGATTTGCATTAAAATAAAATTATTAGAAGGCCAAAACATAATATACCCCAAAGACGCTAAAATTCGCGGATCTACCCCTCAGACTTGGGTCAACACCAAGGGTGATAATTTAATCCGAATTCGATCCGAAAAAATCCAATCCAAATACAGTTAAAAAAATCCGAATTTGAAAAAAGTATTCGAGACCGATTATAACTAATTCGGACTTGAATTTTATACAGTTTGATCCATTGTCATCCCTACACAGAAGCGGTGCCCGAACCAAACTTACCGTTGGACCAATCAGTTTGAAGTTGAATCGGTTCAATTAACCGGTCTAATTCCAGGTGAAATAGAGGCAAAATGGCACGTTAGGTCACATGTCCTCTTACTTAAACAAAGAAATTAGGTTAATTTTCTTAACCAAACAAGTGGGTAATATTAAACTGCTACACAACATTGTCCGTTGAACAACCTAGGATATATGTTTTATGAATTGAATGCAACATCGTAAGTTAAAATGAGACAAAAGAGTGGCGTTTAAGCAAGATAATGCTCCTTCAAATTTCAAACAACTGTAAATAATTCTGAGAAAACTATTTTAACTGCCTTGCTTATCTCGAATAAGATCAAATTAGCGTCTGGTAACTAGCTATTAATAATATCATAATAGTCTGACAGGATGGAGATTGAAGATTTAAAAATAAATTTATATACGAGTAAAATATCTAAATCACCACTAAACTTTATTTTCAGACCTATTTTATTTATTAGATTTTCAAAACGATAAATTTACTTACCGAACTTTATTTTCTGACTTATTTTGATCACTCTAAATTATTTTATTAATATTTTTATTATGATTAAATATAAAAAAATAATTTAAAATAAAAATAAATTATGTTTTATTTATTATTAAATAAAAAAATAAAACTCAAACACCACAAACTTATCCCACCCTAACCGGCATCACCCCGCCGGCGTTAAACTGAAACTCAGATCAACTTCAGAGTTCGTAGGAGATGGGCTACAAGAATCAGCAGGACGCCTCGTGGTGAAACACTTCGAGGACTTGGAGACCGCCAATTACGGCTGCATCTGGCAGCACTTTCACCCCGGGGAGGAGATGCCTTGCGGCGGGAAAGACTCTTCCGAAGACTAGGGCTGCGACGAGCAGGAGAAGCACCAAAATAAGAAAGGTATCATCACAAAGATGAAGCATAAAGTATTTTAAAAATATAAGAAATTAGGCATTCTAATGTGCGAGCAAAGTACACTGACGAACAGCGGCTCACCTCCAAATCACAACCCCTCAACAAATTCACCCCCAAGTATTTTCTTATTCCCTTGCCAATCCCCTTATCGCCAAACAATTTTTAACAGAGAAACAAAATCCTCCACCACTGCTGGAAAACAACAATTGATAAATTGAGAGAGAGATGGGTAGGCCTAAGCTTGTGATGGGTATAACTAGTTTCTGTAGATGCTTCTTAATTTTGCTTCATCACAACGCTCTCTTCCTCGACCTTTAGGATAATCAAGACTGTAATGCCGCGCAAGGCATCTCCTCCCTTAAGGTGCACTGTAACGCCGGTGGGGGTGGGAGAAGTTTGGGGTGTTTGGGGTTTGGGATGTTTAAGTTTTATGTTTTGTATTTAATAATAAATAAATTATAATTTATTTTTATTTTAAAATATTTTTTTATATTTAATTATTAAAATAATTTAAAATATGTCAGAAAAAATTTTGGTAAATAAATTAAATGTTTAAAGTTCATGTGACCAAAATAAACCTAAAAGCAAAGTAGAGTAATAATTTAAGTATTTTATCCTATATATAATTGTATTTTCGTCTCCGGCGTCTTTCGTTCTTATTTTTGCGTTATCATTTCTTTGCATATAGGGTTCTGAAATTATTGAAGATTTTTGTTTAAGTAACACTAAGACTTATCTGGAGGAAACTCGTTACATGCTTCGCTCAGATACAGTCTATCGACGTGAATAATGTGAAGTTTATTTGACCTATCGGCTAACTTTACTATTTGATAATTGAGTCTAAAAATTTAAATAGCGGTCTATTACTATTAGCGGCAAAAACATTATCTAAAATTGAGTCTAAAAAATAATATATTCATTATTGTCGGCAATAATAATAAAAACTACAATTGAAAATGTGGCCACAACTGCCATTTAAATTTCTAATCGAAATTATCCTCGCCAACCAATTAATAGCTATTAACCCTAGGTTTGGCACAAGCCAGACCACTGGTGTCATGGACATATAAATGCCTACACAGATTACATTAGAAGAGACTCTCGAAATACTTAGATCAATGTTAATCATTTTCTTTTCTTTTTCAGATCAGCGATTGTAATTTTTCGTTCAAACTAGAGAAGATAGATCTAAAACTACCATCATCCTACTCTGGGCATCAACAACACACATTACCTATATTTATTTTAATAAGCATTAAATATGATATTTGGACTATAATAAAAGATTTATATAAATTAAAATGTCATCCCTAAAATAATCATACAAATGAAATGCAAAATTTCTCTTTTATGAACAGAGTCTGGGCAGGGATCTTTTGGTTCTATGATTTGATACTTTTGGTTTCATGATTTTGGCCATTTGGGTCTGTATTTTCTTACACATTTTCTCCAATTCCATCACCCTCCATTGCATCCTTTGTATCTGTGCTCCGATCTTTTCATTGTAAACAACTTCTTCACTGCCTTCATCTTCCTTTGCCCTGCCTCCGATTCCAGTCAACCGATACGACGAATCCATATAACATTTAGCGTTGTTAATGCCCCGAAGTAAGTTCTTCAGCTTCGATTGCTGTGACACGAGAGCTCGGATGTGAATTTTCGACGGAAATTTTGAGTTTTGAGAAAGGTGTAGGCAAGCCTCACTGGAGAGCTTCTCATAGCTCAATGCACAACATATCTTCATTTTTTCTTCTTCACACAACTCTGAATGAACCTATTGAAAACCATATTTAATCCAAATACATTTATGGAGTAACCTTTCATAATATGTAAATGAGATCAAAGTGTACCTCCAGATAAATGTCCATGGCATGGTACAATTCATCCCAAGAGTCCCGAGCAGAATCCGGCAAGGCCGTTACCAAAGCTATAAACTTGGACAATTTTAGACAACGGTCCGGAGCTACTTCTGCAATGTACTGATCAATCAAGCTAGAAACCTTTTTCATTCGCATCGGAGATAATTCAGAGCCTCCTCCGGATAGAAATGCCTTGAATAACCTAAGAACAAGGTTCACATCATACCGATAACTTCTTCCGTTCGGAGACGGAATTAGCAGATCATCTAATGTCGCATGGTCTATTTGAGAACCTATCATACTCTCCAACTTGCTCCTGCAACTTTTGCTCGTGTTCGAACACCGTACCGGGCGTAACACGCCGAACAAACTCTTGCATGAAGTAGAACTCGGATCAAGAGTGTAAAGCATATCAATCACAATCTCGAGAACTCTGCGTTTCTCATCCGGCGAGGCAGCATGAAACTTGGACTTCAAGTAATAGAATAGGAACCGGCTGATGATCACATGATTGTGCTTCCGAGACACCATAGATTTCACCAGCATTTCAATCAAATTCGGACTCAAAACCGAAAGATCCGCAGAAGAAACCGATCCACAAGGACTTGCTTCACTGGCCATGGCCAGCCTTGCAATAAGTGTATCCAACCATTTTTTGAGTACACCAGAAGACGTTGCAACCTGCTGTGAATCTTGGCAATGCTTCAAAGCAACCAAAAGATCAGACCATGTCCAGACGCCGAGCTCGTCGATGGAGTTCCCTGATACAAAATTGTTCGTCTCCATGAATCGAGCAGCGGAATACATACCGGTCTCCGATATCATTGAATACTTATTCCTCCGAGAAACAATGCAGAGGGAAAGAAAAATACAGAAAGAAGAATGAGGATTGCAGAGAAAAATGAGAAACGAATTACAAAAGATGACAGTTTATAGGTTGACAGGAATGGACTCAAATTTCATTGCATCTACCAAAGGAACAAGAAAGGAGACGAAGTGGAACTAAAAGGGGGAATCTAAACCATGGAAAACAGCAAAAGGAAGGATCAGAATTTAGAGGTCGTTATTAGTGTAATAAATACCAAAGATGTTGACATGAAAGCAACCCTCAGAAGTGGCGGTAAATTAAACAAAGATTCAAACTTTGACAATTCCTTCACTAATAAACAAAGATTTGCACCCATAGTAAGTTGATATGGTATGATGAGATGTTAGATCCGAATAAATTTTTTTATCTTTTTTAGTGTCTTGATGTATGCTCTAGCGTTAAAATATTAGACTTAGAGTGTAGAGTTCAAGTTTAAGATTAGAGTTTAGTATTTATAATTTAATTTTTAAGGTTTAGAGTTTAAGGTTTTATTTTTTTGTGTTGGGTCTACATATGGACACTAAAATGGGGTAAAAGATTTTTGTTCCTTAGATTCTTATGCAAGATTAACTATTTAAATATTTTTGTTTTGAATGTAACAAAGTGAACTAATAGGGTCATCGCATAATAAACTTCTACAATACATAAGTCATATTAATCAATCAATAGATTAAATATCAGTGATTATAAAAAAATAAACAAAACTTTATCATAATTTCAGATTAGATATTGATATCGGTCTATAGACTTTTATCATATATTTCCATGAATAGTTTTTTATTATTTTAGTTCAAACAATCTAACATTTGAACTAATTAAGGATGTTGTTAAAGGAATAATCGAAATTCAAGATGCGAATAATTGAATCAAATCACTCTAATCATCCAATTAGAACAATTACAACTCACAAGCTCCATTTGTGACAAAAAAATATTTTTTTTATGATAACGTACCAAACACATTGTGCAATATCCCACGGCCACGGAGCCATCAACCGGACGTTCTAAGCTACTTTTGTTATGCAATTATATAATGATTTTTCCCAATTGCTGGCATTCTTTTTCTCTTGTGTTGTGCCCTTTTTTTTGTCGTTGGCAGTACCTACACCCGTGCAAAAGGGTTGACAAAGAAATCCATTAAAAATTAATTTTGGTTTGATTTCATTAAATAAATTTGATTCTAGTAATAATTAACTGTGTTTGATTTTGTTAATTGTTGTTGCAATTTTGTTTTTAGTTTACAAGTTAAAATCATAATTATTTGTTTTTTTTAAATTAGTTTTACATTAGTTTAGAATAAGGACAAAGTTAAGATTGAATTATAAAGGGGTAGATTCAATAATGCTAAAATGAATAGGATCTTAAAAAGTAATTAAACTATAAAAATTAAGAAAGTTAAAATTTAATTTTACTAATTTAAAATTAAAAAGTCTTAAAAAATAATTAAACTATAAAACCAAGGGATCAAGGTTTAATTTTATCAATTTTAAATCACAGGCTGACATTTGCAGAGTCCTAAATAATAATAATTTAAAAATTCTTAAGAGGGACAAACTTATTTTCAATGGTTTCAAATCATTAGGGCCTAAAATGAAATTAACACCTCAATTTTTTTGGGCATTGCTCCTCCCGCCTTAGATGTGCATTCATCCCTGTTTAAAATGCAAAAATAAAACAAATATTGTCAAATTAGTAAAAGAAAAATTAATAGTATATTAAAGATATCTTTAAACTAAAAACATGTTGATAGCGGGATGAGGCGTTAGATCCTCTATGCAAGATCATATGTTTAAATCCTGACGTTGTGAATAGAAAGAACTGGGTTGGTAGTGTTGCCCCTAAATTGGCCCTCTGCAAAATCGAATTCAGATTAGTTGGCCAATGAGTTGGATACCAGTGGTTACACAAAAAAAATATTTTTTGAACTTTGAAAACTAAATCAATTTATCCAAATCGATACGGTTTGATTGATTCAGTTCGATTATTTATGATATTACTATGAATTCAATTGGATTTGAATATATAAATATATGATTATATTTTGATATACAAGTTGTGTAAAAAAACTTACATAGTTTTTTATATTTAATTTATAAAATCTAAAATTTAAATCTTACTCCTAACACCCTAAAACCTAAACCCTTAACCTTAAATTCTAAGTTCTATCCATAAACATTAAATTCTACACCATATACACTAAACTCTAATGGACAAAAGAATTTAATAATAATTTTTTAAGATTCATCTTTATAGTTTTTAGTTATCGTAATGGATTCATATCTCATTGTTTATGCCCGAATTACTATTGTTAATCATATTTGGATTCGGTTTAATCCACGATTGCAGTTTGTATATTTGGAGTTGGAATTTGAATATGATAGTTTATATACAGAGTTAAGACTTTTAGAATGGTTGTCTAATTGAGATCTGTCATTTATCACTTATCACGGGCATTAAGGCGTTGACGAAGTATAATGAATAATGAATGATATATACACACATTAAAATAAGGATTATTATAGTAACAAATATTGATCTCGTGAGATGACATATTAGATTTATAAATAATATTAAATTTTTGAATTTTGATATTGTGGATAGAAAAAATTAAGTTGGAAGAATTGTTTATGAATATATTTGTATTATACCTAATTTAGATTAGTCAACCGATTGTTAAATACGGATAATTATACTATAAAAACTAAGAATTATTATCTCCTACATCGACAGTAAAAAAATAATTCGCAATCAGAATTTCAATGGTGTCACATGTCATATTTAAACTTTAAGATTCAAAATTTATAACTTAAATTTAGGAATTAATTTTCATAAAACCTCAAGCAAGGAGAAATTATATCATGGGTCATTCCTGCCACGTCATCCATGAGACCAACCAATAAAAATCACCTATCTTATTATTTTTTTTCCAAGTCATTTTTTTACCAAGTGAATCTTTACTCATATTTACTGTAAATCAATTTTAAAAATAGTTTTTACCAAGTGGTTATTCATTTGATAAAATATGACATATAAAAAATAATGATATGGGTAATTTTTATTGGTTGGTCACATGAATAATATGGCGGGAGTGACCTATGATATAATTTCTCGATACATAGGGTCAATTGATTTTAGTTGTCGAGTAGTTACCAAATCAATTTTCAACGTCAAATTGCTGACCAGACAGATGGTATTTCTTTTTTAATTTTATTTTCTATTTAATAGTCCAGTGTGATTCTTCTTTTAATTTCAATTTTTTAATATTTTTATTAAAATTTTAAAATATTTTAATTATAATATAATTAAATATTTATATAATATAGATTATATAACATGAAGTATAATCCTAAAAAGATATGTTGTGAATAAAGTAAAGAGCAAGAATAAAACAGATGAACAAGAACAAGATGAAAGAAAAATAGATTTATATTATATTCTTAATGTAGGGTTATGTACAATGCTTTCTCTAAACTCTATATTTATAGGCATAAGATGGAAACTCTAATTTCAATGAGTATTAAACCCTAATAATAAAGTACATTAAAGTCTCATTTAATATATGAATATCTACCATAAATAAAGATATTCATAACACTCCCCCTTGGATATCCATGAATATAATGTGCCTCGTTAAAACCTTACTAAGATAAAAACCATGTGGAAAAAAATTTCTTAGTGAAGGAAAAAGAGTACGCACATCTTTGATACGCATAACATGTTGCCTCATTAAAAACCTTACCAGGAAAACCCATTGGGATAAAACCTCGGTTAAGGGAAAAAGAGTGCAACGCGTTTTTACTCCTCCTCATGAAAATATCACATAAGATCTTTGAATCTTCATAATTCAATCTTGAATATAATCTTCAAATGTTGAAGTAGACTATGCACTAGTGAATAGATATTTTAAATTACTGCTTGAAATGATTCATCAAATACTATTCTTCTGAAAATCATGAGGGACGAAACATTGAAGAAATATGTTTTGTTTTGTCACATTTAATGTATCCACCTTGAGATATAAATTTTGCATTATCTCTACACAAGATAGCTTGCATCTTATCTTGTGAAAGCAATTCACATATCTTTTGGATATGTTTAGCCAAACACATATTTCGGCTTTGCATCGTGCATAGCAATTATTTACATGATCTGGAGAGACATAAAATTTTGAAAGATCTAAAGATAATGGTCTCGTAGCACTTAGATAGTATTTCTGGACCAACTAAGATATGATGCTTCCAGATCAATTAATATATATATGGTGCTTTTGGACCAAGAATATCATCACCCTTTTCTCGAGGGCGGAATGGATCTTTGTTTACATTAAGAGACCTAGCAACCATAAGGGTGATCAACAAATATGTGTTATGCATGTAAAATCTCTTTAAACATTTTTCTGTCGATTGATGTACAAAGATTCCATTGTTAAGGAGATCACTTTACGATTCTCAATGATATTTAAATCATCAACATACACAACAACAACAAAGACAAATTCAGAGCTAAATCTCTTAATAAAAATGCTCGAGGAAATTGAATCATTCTTATAGCCTTCCTCTAATAAATATTCATTGAGGCGATTATACAATATGCGCCTAATTTGTTTAATCTATAAATAGATAAGTTCAATTTGATTGAATAGTGTTCTCGAGAACTTGAATTAACTGCTTTTGCAGTTTAAATCCTTCTGGAAGTTTCATGTAAATGTTATTATCAAGAAGCTCATACAAATATGATGTAACAACAACCATTAGGCGGAAACGAAGTCATTTTATTTATTGCCAGACTGATCAAAATCTAAAAGTAGTTGCATCCACCACCGAGGAATATGTTTCCTCATAATCAATTTCATGTCTTTGTGAGAATTCTTGTACAACCAAATAAGCTTATATCTCATGATTTCCCCATTTTGATTTCTCTTTCTCAGAAAGACCCATTTATATCTCACAAATACTTATCTCTTGAAAGAGATTTTAGTTTCACCTCAATTGTCTCTTTCTATTTTGGCCAATTATTTCTTTGTTTACATTGTCCAATTGACAATAGTTCATGATCCACATCAAAATGTCTAGTGCTCTATTGCATGCAAATGTATTATCGACGTCGATTTGATTTTAGTTCCACTTGCAAGACATGACATAGTTTATTGAAATCTCATCATTATCAGGTACCCGAGTCATGTCTATTGTTTCTTCTGGAGACCTTTTAATCTTTTCTAGAGATTTTCATAATACGTTGATTTATCGATCAGACCATTAAAAAATATAGCTAATTTATTTTTCGAAGATTTTTATCTTTGGAACCTACTTGTCTACCACGCTAAAGGCGTACGTTAAACTCATTAGCAACTAGAGTTTGCCCTTCCAGGACATCAAATTTAATCGGAGCATTCATAGCTAATATATGTGACTTAGCCACTCTTTTAGGGTCAGCAAAATCACCATGCAATTGATTTGCTAAGTTTTATAAATGAATTATCCTTTGAACTTATAGTTCACATTGTTGAGTACGTGGATCATAATGATAATCCATTCCAACTTATTTCTTTACCCAACTATTTATTTTCTCCCCCTAATGTTGGGAAAACCAACTTATTATAATGACAGCCAACAAATCGAATTGTAAATGAATTGCCCATCAAAAGCTCATATATTTAATTATCAATGGGGATTCAAATATGACATATATTCCCAACCTCTTTTGAAGACTCATCTTTGTGCGTTGTGGTGGATCAATTAGAACATATACCGTACACCTAAAAATTCTAAGATGAGAAATATTTGGTTCATGACCAAAAAACCATATGTAATGAGGAGAACTTATGATAATTTGTTGGCTTGATGCGAATTATTGATGCTGCATATAAAATGGCATGTCACCAGCATTATCAAGGAGAATTGTCTTTACATGGTAATCTGGAAAATGTGCTCGTAATTTTATCAACTAAGTAAGTAACCTCGCAAACGCCAAGTTGCTGGTTGATAATAAGGATACATATAACCATCTAGTCGATGCATCAATTAAAACCGTAAAATATTTAGATGATCTATAAGAAGGGTGTATGGGCCCACATATATCACCCTGTATCCGTTCTAAAAAATTAATAGATTCATAGTCTATCTTAGTTGGTGATGGTTGAATAATCAATTTTTCTTAAGAGCAAGCATCACATGAAAAACATTACTTTGAAGAATCTATCAGTTCTTTAATGCCACATGAAGTATCAATAGCTTTTTGCACCATAATTGAACCGGGATGGCCTAACCGGTCATGCCAAATAAAATTATCAGTAAACTTTTGGTTTACAATAACATGAGCTTCAATTTGTACTAATTCTTGTGTAGTACAATCCGGATGACAGTGCATGTAATTTTGTCAAGATTTTTTATTGCCTTGGTTATACTCGTAATATGGAGATAGTCAGTTTTCCCTTGACTAATAGTCTCAATATGATATTCATTTCTGCGAATATCTTTAAAATTCAATAAGTCTATTTGCGACTTTGACGAATATAACGCATTGTAAATATGAAATTAAGTTCCATTTGGAAATAACATATTTGCTCTTTCAGAGCCTTCTATGATAGCACTTTCGGATATAATACTCGTATTATTCCCTTGCATTTTAAATGAGAAAATATGTATAATTATGCACCTTTCAACATGTGCTTTTTCCATTCACTACGGGGAATAAAAAATATGTGCTTTGTACCATTCACTTTAGGAAATAAAAAATATTAAATATAGCACATATCAAATTAATTATCTATAAAAGATAATGTCACAAGAACTTATTACTCTTCATGAGCATTGATATTTTAGTACTTTGAGATATAATACTAACATTTTCCCCCTTGCATTTAAATGGGAAAAATAGTTCTTATGCTTAAGTATAGTATGAGTACTTACACTGTCTACTAAGTATAAATCACCATAATTCACTGCATATTTTATTTCGGAAGTAATCATATTCTTCAAAGGATAATAAATAAATGTTTAAAATATTTATATATATAATATAAACATAAATAAATAATATGTAAAGTATATTAACATAAAGCAAAATAAAGTAAAGATCAATTATTTCCTTTAGAGGTTATAAGGCAACAAAATAAATGACGAATTATTCCCTTTAATAGTTATGAGGAAATCAACAATAACTAATTTAGTTAGACCAACAACGCTATAATTATTTTTGCCATTTTCGTAAACAAAATTTGTTTATATTTTATTTCCTTTATCATTCATGATTGTGGATAAAGGTCCATAATTCTTCGACATTTAACAAGTACGAGATCAATGGTTTGTACCATAACATTGATAACATAAAATTTTTAATATGATCTCTATCATTCTTGTCATCCTTATAATCCCACTTCTGGTGGGTATAAGTACTCTTAAAATGACCATAATGTCTATGTCTATAGCCTTGACCATGACCACAACTACTAATGTGGCATTTATTATAAAATCTCATATTCACTTCAGGGAATGGAGTGGATCCAGTGGACTTTTAAAACATTTTCACGATATTGTGTCTGAGGACAACAATATTTGCATGAAAAAGTAGAGTATGTTTTTTTGTAATACATCCTCATCAATAATATTTTGACCACATAACTTCAATTGTGAAGTAATTCGAAACATAGCAGAGTTATACTCGCTTACTGATTTAAATTCTTGTAATCTCAGATGCAGCCAACCATATTGAGCTTTAGGTAGAATCACAATTTTCTGATGGTCATATCATTCATTTAGATTATTTCAAGGAATAAGAAGATCTTTCACTGTTAAATATTCAGATTTCAACCCCTCATGGAGGTGACAACGAAGACGTATAATGGCTCTGGCCTTATCTTGAGTAGATTATTCCAAAGATTTAATCATCGTACTCGTCATTGTTAAACCAGTTAACAAGGTCCTTTAGAAACCTTCTTTGAGACCAATAGCCTCGCAGAACGGGATGTCCATCTAATATACTTGGATTAAACCAACAGAATAGAGAACATAAATCACCATAATTTATAACAGTCTTCTTGTAGATCATAAATCACCATAATTTATTGCACTTTAAAATCGTAATTTAAAGAATAAAAATAAAAATAGAGTTTAACGATATTGATTTTCCTCTCGAGGATAATAGAGATATAAATTACCAAGACAACTCCTCATAATCTCTTTATGTCATATCTCTTTCCAAGCCATTTAAAGATATCATGTAAAACTTAAAATATGATTAAAAATACCAACTTTAATCAATAAAATAACATAAATAAATATTGATATTTAATTATGAGGATATATTAATAAGTATGCGACATAATTTTCTTACCTCATAATTAAAGCCTTCTACTTCGAGAAGCTTTGGTCCAGAGTTGAAAGCAAGGAAAGCCTTATCCCCATAATGTCGCATAACCCTTTGCAATGTAAGAACCAATTTTTTTCTCCTCCTAGTAAAATACTTTAAAATTTCTTGTTTTCTTTGCATTACTATTGCGAACCCGAACATGACGAAGTCTATATTATTTATAGACGTTGCTGCTACGAGGAAAAAATCAATCTGAGAGAAAAATAAATTCTAGAGAAAGTGATAGATAATTAAAGGTGACTGGTCAAATATTTAAAATATTAGAACAAAATAATAATCGAACAATATATCAAAATACACTGACCTCAATATAAGAGTAGTTAATCAATCTTTATATCGATATACAAATAAACAAAACATACCAGAATTTCCAAGCTAAGTTGAATATATAGTAGATCTAATCACCAATATCTTTGAGCGACAAGAACCATGATTGTTGTGCGAGATCGTGCTGATAACGTGTTGTGAATAAAGTAAAGAGCAAAAATAAAATAGATGAACAAGAACAAGACGAGAGAAAGAGAGCGATCTATATTATATTCTCAATGTATGGTTGTGTACAATGCTTTCTCCAAACTCTATATTTATAGGCATAAGATGGAATTCCTAATTTCAATAGGTATTGAACCCTAATAATAAAATACGTTAAAGTCTCATTTAATATATATATATATATATCCACCATAAATAAAGATATTCATAACAAATTATAGCGAAAAATAAATTTTGAAATGATGATATTTGTTCTATTTAATTTTTTTGAAATGAGAATTTATTATTATTGATACGGCGTAGATATGAGCCTCGTTAAAAACCTCACTACATCTTAGATGAAGAAAAAGAGTGCTACATATTCGAACCAAAATAGAACATCCAATACCACAAAAAACTCGAGACCCTCAAAACACCTTACAAGCTGGATCAACAAGGACAGGATTCCAACAATCAAATTGTAAGCATATTATCATCAAAGCCACAAGAAAACAACACTAGCAGCTTAGAACAAGACACTGCCAAGCTCAACCAGAATTGCTACTGCCCATTATCCTGACCTGCTGAATAATAATAATGAAGCGTCGCAATGAATATGTGATCATGTTTAGCCAATTGGTCGACAGTTAAGTTACTATTGCGAGAAACCAACTGAATGCTCCATTCAGATTTATCGCAAATGTCTCGGCACTCAAGAACGTATTGTTTAAAGATAGCCGGTGCTCTATCTGGATAATTAAACCACTCGACCGCCAAAGAACAATCAGATTCAATAATGAGATGGAGTATATTGAACCATGGACAAGATCGGAATAATAAACATGCCTCTTTAATTGCCACGAAGAATACCCCGATGTCAGCTTTGCCTTAACCTTAGCACACAACATCAACATTAAATTTAGCATAGCCCAAAGGGGAGTTAGACCATTCACATGATTGTGAGCTCGGCCTATCAGTAGAAATAGCTTGGAACAAATTAGGCCACATTGTAAGCTCATTAGTAGATGATATCGCAATTGGCCATTTTGCTTTGCACCACAAGCTCAGCCGTAGAACACAAAGATCAAATAATTGGTTCGAATCAATCGAGGCCTCTTTAAATACAACTAACCAAATAGACCATACAATGCTAAAAAGGCTCATCATCCAAATAGACTTGGATTTGAAGATATGATCTAATTCACTTCATTAAGCTACCCACGATCTAAAATAAGCAGGCATGACTGATAAAATATGGCTTAGAGAGAAATTTTGTATTAACCTCAAAATCAACGTGATACATCAATATAAAGTCTTCCTATTTATACAACATAAGTGATTCTTTATCTTGACAGTAATCAGCTTAACTACAACAGATAATAGTTATAACAGATTCTTAACAACCTCTAACATGCTTCCTATTCTTTTCTTCTTCTTCTTCTCTTGAGAAATAGTCTCTAATATCCTTCCCATTCTCTTCTAGTTTTTTGAAAAGAAAATTTGGATTCAACTCTGTCGTGTCTGAAGAACACATAAAGTTTATTGTACTCTAGAGAGATTAATGGACTGTAGACGCAGTTCTTCAGGACAAAAAACCTCAAGTTTTTGTCGAAGCTACAGAAAGAAGGCTGAGGAGAGAGGCTTGGTTAATACATCAACAATCTGATCTGTTGCTGGCACGTAGTTGATCTGAAAAGAGCCATTTGTAACTTTCTCCCGTACAAAACTTAAATCTAACTCTACATGCTTAATTTTAGCATCATGAACAGGATTTTAAGAATGAGAAATGGCACTTGTGTTGTCACACCAAATCCTTGGAATAGTAGTAAGCTGAATATTAAGCTCCATAAGAAGGGATTTTACCCACATAGCCTCATACATAGCATCAGCTAAACTCTTGAATTCTGCTTCTGTAGAAGACCTGGAAACTACACTCTATTTTTTCGAACTCCAGGCAACTAGATAACCTCCCAAGAAAACACAATGTCCACCAGTAGAAAGTTTGTCATCAACATTGGTACCCCAGTCAGAATCAGCAAATGTAACTAACGTGGTAGATGGATCTGTTGTGCTAAAATATAAACCATGGTCAATGGTGCCCTTAAGATATCTAAAAATTCTTTTAACGACCTTCCAATGCTTGTCAAGAGGTGTTTGCATATACTGACTAACTTTATTTACAACGAACTGTATATCAGGCCTAGTTGTACAAATGTGCTGTAGTGTACCAACAATTTGTCTATAAAGAGTACAATCAAGAAATGGATCACCATCAGTTAGAGAGATTTGAGGTGTTGTTACCATAGGCGTTGGTGTGTGAACTGCATCTACCATCTTTGTCTTCTCCAGCAGCTCAAGAATATGCTTTTTCTCAACCGGCTGTATATTCATACACAAAAAGAACTTGAGTTGGCCCAAGTCCTTTAAAGAAAAAACTTGGTTGATGTTCCTTAACTTTGTTAACTTTATCAGGGTTGTTTCCTGTGACTACAACGTCATCTACATACACCATAACATAGATCTTTACTCCATCTTCCTCCCGAAAATAAAGCGAACAATCAGCTAAGGACGATGTGAAGCCTCGAACCATGCTCTCGGAGCATGTTTAAGCCCATATACCACTTGACCTTCAGAAGAATCTTCTAATTCGAAATCGGGAGGTTGTTGCATATAGACTTCCTCCGACTCCATTTATAAAAGAGTTATCAACATCAATTTGTAGAAGAATCCAACCATTATTAAGAGCTATGCTAAGAAGAATTCTAAGCGTTACTGGTTTAACCACTGGGCTAGACGTTTCACTGTAGTCAAATCCTGCTTGCTGCGAGTATCATTTGGAGACAAGTCTGACTTTGTAACGAGCCACGCTACCATCGGAATTTCTCTTGATCTTGAATAGCCATTTGCAGCCGATTGGAACTCGATCTGGAGGTAAAGTTGTCAGCTCCCAAGTGCCTTTCTGTACTAACGCATCAATTTCTTTCATTCTTTAGTCATCATGGCTTGATGAACACTTATAGAAACTTCAGAATTAGAAGATACGTCTTTAGCTTCTGCATACAAAACCTTTGATCTGTAACCATAGAATGTGACGCTCGAACTATGTCATTCTCAGCAACTATTGAAGCAGAAGAAGTAGTGGGAGAATTAGAAGTAGACTGATTTTTACAACATTATGACCCAAGGTTTTCTTTATACATGGGGGAGTCCATTACATGACAAAGTTGTCTATGATGTTTCTAAGGAAGTGAAACTTTTAAACTTGTGGTTGAGAAAAGCATTTTACCCTTAAAAAATCAAGGGAATTTAAATAGGGTAAAATTTTGATACACGAGCTGTGTAAAACTAATTTTTACACAAGCATGTGTTTTTACCTTATAAAACACAAATTTTAAATTCCTAACTCTAATACCCTAAACCCTAAATTCTAAACACTAACATCAAATCCTAAACCCTACAACTTAAACCCCTAAACTTTTAATCTTAAACTAAACCTCTAACCTCTAAATTTAAAAAGCACGTGTAAACGTTTGTTTACACGGACTGTGTATCAAATTTTTTCTCATTTAAATATGGGTCTCAAATACTTGTACCAAAATGAGGGTAGAAAGCTAGACATGATTACCGATTATCAATTGGTCTAAGCACGGAAGGACGCATGTTCAACGTGGGAGGGTCAATTGCCCCCGAACTTCCGCACTATTGAATATTGATTGTTTCAAAACTATTATTCCTAAAATTTTTAGTCTAATTACATTTTAAGTCATTATCAGTTTTAAAATTAATAAAATTAACTCTTGACTCCTAATTTTTCAGTTTAATTATTTTTAAGTCATTTTAATTAAAAATAGTTAATTAAAACCCTAAATCCCTTAATTTCTATAATTTAATAAGACTCTATTCATTTCAAAGTCAAGCAACTTGCCCCCTTATGATTGAATATTGGCACCGTCCAAAGTCTAGAGAAATGAGATGTTAAGTCTCTTAAGTAAAGTCAGGTGTTTAACTCCTGATATTTTGAAAGAAAAAATTAGGTTTAAAGGATTTTTTCTATAATGAACATTTACGATCTGAATTAGACGATCAATGAAACGAATTCCGAGAACTGGAATGTTTGTGCTAAAAATCCAAGCTTTGTGAGATGCTTTGAGACCTAAAATGGAACATTTTGAGTATTTTTCTTATTCTTTTAATTGTTGTGTGGTTAACAAGTCAATGCTAGTTTACCAAAGAAACAAGTGTTAATTTATGGCCATGAATTGAAAAAAAAGGTCTTTTTGTAGGGGTGGTTGCCTACCAGCTACCAAGGGGATGTACTTGTGAGGGGACATAACACTTGGGGAGAGTTGATTTGAATATTTCATGCGTTTGTGTTTCCTTGTATTGTCCACATGTTGGTTTTTGGGTTGATTCACGACTCCACTTGTATGGTTCAAACTTGATATCTTCTTCTAGGCATGTCCCGTCCATTTCTTGGAGTTTGTGGACTAGTAGAGTTTCTGAATATTAAAAAAAAATCCAAATTCAATGGTCAAAAACCATTCCCCTTGTCAACGTCAAAGAAAAGAGCACGGATAGGTTTACTATTCATTGTGATTTCTCTTTTATTTCAACTCATGCTCGACCATAATCGCAGGGTTGATATTGTTCCAAAAAAAAAATCATAGGGTTCATCTTCATTGTTGTTTGACAATGAAGTACTTTGATGATGGGCAATTGGCAAAAAAAAATGTTTATGTTCAGATTACATTCGAGTCGGGTCATAACATAATAACACGAATATCCTTGAATATGATATTTCTATTTAAAAAACGATTTTAATACTTAGAGTTTTACTTTATTTATTGGAGTTGTACATATCACTAATATGTTAAAACTAAGAAGTGACGGTATCGTCAACAATCTCTCGAGCAAATAGTTAAAAGTTATCAGTTAATATATTCCTTTCTCTTTAAATTGTGGGTTCTAAACTTAATAAGAGCAAATTTTTTCTTTCTCTTCTCTTGGTAAGAATTGTTCATAAAACAAAAAAGAAGTGACAATACCTCTTCTCATAACTTGACATCCGATACTATAATTATACATGAGCAGAACATAGGGAAGGATTTTTGGGGCGTGGGCTTGCTAATTTTTTTTTATCATGGTAACAGAACTTTTTTTTTTGACAAAAATGTAAAATTAGTTCTATAATCCTTTCAATCCTTGTAAAATTTTATTATGTTCTCTCAAAAATTTTAATCTCATAATGGTTATCTCCTTTATAAATTTCTAGTTCCGCCTCTTATACTATTTATGTAAAATAATATTTTATCAATTCCTGAGCTTCTCGTCTTTGAAAAATCAATATGACCCTTAAACTTATTTTACATCTATCTTGACTTTCCAGAAAAAAAACTAACGTGACTTGCGAAAATAATATATGATCCTCAAACTCACAAAACTGACGCATTAAGCCTAGTACAAATAGTCATGTTCTCTCGAATGTAAACTTACGAAACACTACCTTAACATAGCGCGGAGAAAAGAAAAGGACGTGAAATTTACGGTAAGTTTAGTAAGATGAGATACTAATTTTTTTGAATAAAGTTAAGAATTCGAGTTTTGGCGTTGTGAGTGGAATAAATCGAGTTAAGAGGATCGTTCCTATAATAAGTTTTAACAATACATGATTTGAATTAATCAACCAATAAACTGGATACTAATCATTATACTTAAAAAAAAGAAAGGAGATGAAAAAGTAGGATAGTGAAGTGGAGGCCAACCAAGCGCGGCCACACCTATGTGGGGGCACGACCCACCAAAAAATTAGAAATTAAACACTTTAAATTTTAAAAAAATTTAATTTGGTCCCACAACTTTTTTAAAAATACAAATTCAGCTTTAATTTTTTAATTAAATTCCTTCCAAAATTTTTAAAATTTCTCGCTAAACTTATTAAAATTTCGAACATTTTTTGACAAGAATTTGGACGTCACTAAAAACCTCTTCATAACCGAGTTCCAAAATAATCTGATCAGCAGAAGGAAAAAGAATACCCCAACAATATTATTTAAACTAAACAAATACAAAGTCTTGAAGAGAACCTGCTAACATTATAATCGCATACAATATTTAACTCCTACCAAATACTATGAAACAAGATGGAAACTCAAGCCAATAATACACAATCAACCAACACCAATAGATTTGAGGACACTTACATAATTCAAGAACTATCATCTCTTAAACCATGATGAGTCATGTGTGCGTCATGTATGTGTCAGCCATGCATGCCATGCAAAGTCATGCAAGGATAGTTAGAAGGTTGTTAGGCTGTTACATTGTTGTAACTAGAAGCAGTTGCTGAGAAAACTGCTCAAGCTAGCTCTATAAATTGGAAGCTAAGCTCCTTGTATGATTCACCGAAAGATTAATGAAACTGAGTATTATCTCAATACTTCTAACATGATATTAGAGCCAGGTTTCGATCATAGGACCTGTGATTTATGGCCCCACCACACTTCCGCTGTACTATCCTACAACCCCTATACAAATTCAGAAGATGCAACACATGGTGAGGGCAATGAGAATATTCAGGTTCATGCCTTGACTGTTGATGGATCGATACATCATTCCAAGTGGTTCCCAAATTCATGTGCCACCCACCACAATGCCGGTAGCTCATCTGCCCTTCAAGCTAAAAATGTGTATCACGGTAAAGGTAAAATACATCTTGGTGATGGTTCCTCATTAAATATTGAACATGTTGGTAGATCTTTATCCAAAAAGTTATGTTTGAATCAAGTTTTTATGTTCCTCAAGTTACCAAGAATTTAATGTTTGTTGCTCAATTTTCTAAAGGTAAATAATGTGTACTTTGAGTTTCATCACAATGCTTGCTATGTTAAGGATGTCATTGATTCTGTTGAAAGGAAGAATTGATGAAGGTCTATACAGCTTTGATTGTCATGATAAGGGAGAATGGTGTCTTTTTTTCATTCTGCTATTCATGACAAATCAGACTACTGGCTTTGGCGTCGAAGACTGGGACATCCAGCTCCTGATATAGTCAAAATGATGTAAAAGATTCAATAATTGTAGATAGAAATTATGTAACACCCCCGACCCGGTTGTCACAATTTGAGTCTCAAGCTTAAACCAAAAACCATAAAATTTCTCAAACTTGGTTTAGCCCAATAAGGAAATTCTCAAAGCATAAATAATTTAAATAGTTACAAAGGAGCCCCACTTTGAATTAAAACATGTTGAGTGGATCAAAAGAATGGAAAATGGCCAAGAGGGGGTAAATTGGCTTTTTAAATTTGGAGGGAGAAAATTGGAAAATGAAAGAATAAGGACAAGGCAAATTATAGTGGTTCAAGCTTCTAACAAGCTCTACATCCACTACCTTAGCTCCCACTAAGGATTTTCAACAATCCCCACTAGATGTTCTCCCCCTTTTCTAGGCTTAGGAGGTAACCTTTACAACCGGTTAATCTTTCTACCCAAAGATTAACCCAAAAGACTCTCTTTACAAAAAAGTTTTTGGCAAACAAAAGAGATCTCTCACAAGACTGAATATTGCCCAATTTACAATCAAACACTCCCCAAACATGAAATAAAGATTTACAATGAAGATTACAAACAAGTTGGGTACAAGGATTTGACTCTATAAAGCACAATGGTTTGGATAATTGCTTGGATGTTGCAAGTATGTTCAATAGTTGTTGCTGGTGCTTTGGAGACTTGCTTTTATACCCTTGCATTGAATTCTATCCGTTTGGGTGGTTGAGATCATTAATCTAGCCGTTGGGCTGCATTTTTGGCGCAATAAATGCTCTTCAACTACCCAGTGTATCGGTACCCTCGTGACCATATCGGTACCAGTCTCAAAGAAGAAAGAACCATTGTGATTGAAAAACCAAGGGCTTATCGATATGCGGGAAGCCGTATCGGTACGGTTATTGTGTAAAACAAGAGGCGTATCAATACGGATTTTGCTCACTAAATCCTTGGTTGAATTTTAACAAAAAATTTATTGGTACGCTATGGGCGCGTATCGATACAGTTAACGGTCATTTAAAATTTTGTGATTCCAATAACTGACAAACAATGGTCGAAACCATTAAATGCAAAGATTTATCAAACATCATCAAATCGTATCGATACGGTGACCAATCGTATCGGTACGCTATAGCCTTTGAATATATTTCTTTATGAAACTGTATCGATACGGGTACAACAGTATTGGTACGCTATAGCTTGAAAACTTGCCCAGAAGAATATCGTATCGATACGGTGTTAATCTTATCGGTACACTTTTATCGATTGGAATTCCAGTGAAGGAAAACCGTATCGATACAACATAAGCGTATCGATACGCCTGGGCGTAGAGTTAAATTTTGGCTTTAAAATACTTAGAGAAATTTGAACACTTGAAATATTTTTGACTTGAAGGTTCTTTTGGTTCAAATGCTTGTCAATTAAGTGAGTCTTTGAAATACTTAAAAATTCATTTGTATATACAAATAAGCCCTTATACAATTTGTTATATCAAAATCAATATAGGTATTACAATATCTCACTTTTTGATATAACAAAACAATGTTAAATTTTCAAGTATTTGAAATTTTTTGAAAAGTTTCTCCCCCTTAATTTAAGATAGGTTTTTCAAAAGATATAAAGATTTACAAATTTTGGCGCTTTTTACACTTTCTTCTCCCCCATTTTGTTAGATCAAAATCAATGCATAATTAAGGGATATAAACAAGATATAGGCAATTAAAGCACATATCAAAGCATAAATAAAGCAACACAATAGCATTAAAGTTCAAATATAATCCAAAGCAATCATAAGATCAAAGGAAGTTCAAACTTAATATCCAAACACATAACCTAAAACATAAAGCAAAACATAGGGTTCTTAAACATAAAACATAGGTGCATAATAAAAGAAAGCCTAAATGAGATGACATGAAAATCACTCGTCCCCTCCATTGTTGCCAACGTCCTCATCCATGTCTTCTTCATCCTCATCATCGTTTTGGGGCAGAGGAACGCGAGAATTGAGCCAAGCGCCATGAAATAAAGTGAGAGAGACATCCATGGAGGCTTGTTGTTGCTCAATGGTAGTGATATGGTGATCAATCGAGATGACTCTGTTCTCAATAACCCCAACTTGTTCTTCCAAGGTGGTGAAATGAGTATCAATAGTGGCAAAACCACCATCCATATGAGTGCGCATCGAAGTGAAATGCTTGGTGAGAAAGGCCATCATAGCATCATTGGATGGTTGAGATAGGGGAACTTGTGGAGCCACCGGAGGAGGTTGAGGAACTTCTTGAAGAGGAGGAGGATTAGCTACTTGAACCCACTCGTTGTTGATGAACTAAAATTTAGCACGAATGAGAGAGTGTTCATCGATTGGTTTACCAAGAGGCTCGGCTACATCATGAGAATAATCAATCTCCAAGGCATGAAAGAGATGACTCAAGGCCGCGCCATAGTAGAATGACTTGACTTGATCGGTGTGGCGATGTTGAACAAGATAAACCAAGTTGGCAAATATAATTTGGCAAAGATTTGGGCGCTTACCCTCACGAAAGCATTGAAGCCAAAAAACATCAACTTGGCGGATGGTTGAGAATTTACCACCGGAAGGACGAAGCCAGCAAGAGATGATAAGATAGAGGATACAGTCATGGGCATCAAGGACGGTTATAGAGCCTAGTTGTGTGTGGCCCAAAGAATGTTCATCATCTATCCCAATGTTTTCAAAACCAAAATCGTTGCATAAAACATCTTGATCAATTCAAAATTTTTTGTTCATAAGGTAAGATTCAATAGCAATCACATGTTCTCTTTCTTCATCAAAAATACACCGGGAATTTGAAAAGAAGATTAAAACAAGGTTTCGATATAAAGACAGAATGGTGTTTAAAAAAGGTAAGAATTTCTATTATTTTAACAACCCAAAGTATTTGAATTTAAAATGTTATGAGTTTAGAAAGGACATTGAAACAACTAGCTTATCTCGAATTGTAAAACCTTGATATTGTTTATAATGGGCCATAGCCGAAGGTGTTTGAAAACTATTTTGAATTATAAAGCCAAGGTTTGGTTTTGAAATACCCTCGTGTTTGGTATTGGGATTTGATGAACTCAATGGTACCTCTTTTCTTGGTCTCTTTTTCAACCACATTATAAGCCTGAAAAACATCAAAAACATTCAAAAATAGTGTATGCAATTATCATCATATTCGATCCAATAAATATTCCAATAATTCAAGGTATTGTGAAAAACACTATATTTTAGGTTTTAAAAATATATACAAGTATAAAAAAATAAGTTTTTGGAAAAATAAATTTGAAAAACATATTTGAAAATATACGATATAAATTTATATTCAAAACAAAAATTTTCAGATTTTAAAGAATTTTTGCAAACACTTCAAAACCCAAACTATATATATACTTTCTATACAAAAATCAATAGAAAATAGTATAAGAAATTAAACGAAAATTAAAAAGAAAAGAAATGGGTTTTATACCTTGAAATCGGAAATTGGAGGAATGAAGGATGAACAATGCACAAAGTTGCTAGCAAAGCTTGAGCCTTGATGTTTTGATGAAAAACCCTCTAAGAATTTTAGGTTTGGTGTGATAAAACAATGAGATTAGAGGGGTTTTTGGTTAGGATTTTGAGAGAAAAAGAGATTTGTATTTAATTAAAAGAGATATGCTCTTAAAGGCTCGATTTAAAGAATCTGCGTATGCTGTATCGATATGATGACTAGGCGTATCGATCCACTATATCGATACAGTTTCCAAACTGTATCGGTATGTGTGACCATATCGATACAATGCTAACTATATCTAAGCCCAAGTAGCAACCCGTATCGATATGATGTTCCCGTATCGATACTCTTTTGCCAGAAAATGCATTTTGGACAAAAGAGAAGTCCAAAATTCAACTTTGAGCGAGCCTAAATGCATGTGTATGATGTATGAACAACATGAAGGTTAAGAATAGAGACAAGCTCCCCTAACTCGAGGCATCAAGAGGCAAGAATTACATAAACATGGCATTCAAATCAATTCAAGCAAATTTTTGGTCTTTTGAGACCCTAAAGGGTCAAGGAAGGCTTGTTAAACCCAACTCTCTTCTAAGGGTCCAAAAATGTTCTTTATCTAATGGTTTGGTAAATATATCCGCTAATTGGTTCAAGGTATCGACATACTCTAGAACTACATTATTTTCAAGACATGATCTCTAATGAAATGATGTCTTATTTCTATGTGCTTGGTTCTAGAGTGTTGGATGGGATTCTTAGTGAGACAAATAGCACTAGTATTGTCACACTTAAGGGATATGGTATCTACTTCAACACCATAGTCTAAGAGTTGTTGCTTCATCTAAAGGAATTGAGCACAACAACTCCCTAAGGATATGTACTCCGCTTCGGTGGTAGATAAGGCTACGCTATTTTGTTTCTTAGAGAACCAAGATACAAGCATACTACCTAGGAATTGGCATGTTCCAGAGGTACTTTTCCTATCTATCTTACATCCCCCATAATCCACATCTGAATAAGCATGAAGGTTGAAGGACGAGTCTCTAGGATACCAAAGACCTAAGCTAGGTGTATCTCTAAGGTATCTAAAGATTCTCTTAATGGCTACTAGGTGCGATTCTCTAGGGCTAGCTTGAAACCTAGCATACAAGCAAACACTAAACATGATATTGGGTCTACTTGCGGTAAGGTAAAGCAAAGAGCCAATCATTGAACGATAAAGCTTAGAATCGACACACTTACTTCCTTTATCTTTGTCAAGCTTAATAGATTAGCTCATTGGAGTGGCTTGAGGCTTTATGTTCCCCAAGTTGAATTTCTTGAGCATATCCTTGATGTACTTGGCTTGATTGATGAAGGTGCCATCCTTCCTTTGCTAGATTTGGAGCCCCAAGAAAAATAATAGCTCCCCCATCATGCTCATCTCAAACCACCTTGTATTAGCTTAGAAAATTCTTAGCAATAAAACACATTAGTAGAACCAAAGATAATATCATCAATGTAAATTTGAACTACTAAGATGTCATTGCCATATCTTTTAATAAAAAGTGTAGTATCCACCTTGCCTTTTTCAAAACCTTTTTCAATTAAAAAGTTTGAAAGCCTTTCATACCAAGCTCTAGGAGCTTGTTTTAAACCATATAAGGCTTTGGTTAATTTATAAACATAGTTTGGAAAATTTGGATCCTCAAAACCTGGTGGTTGTTGATCATACACTTCTTCATTAATAAAACCATTTAAAAATACAGTTTTAACATCCATTTGAAAAAGCTTGAAATCATGAAAGCATGCAAATGCAAGAAACATCCAAATAGCTTGCATCCTAGCTACGGCTGCATAAGTTTCATCGAAATCTATTCCCTCTTCTTGAGTGTAACCTTGAGCAACAAGTCTAGCCTTGTTTCTCACTATGTTACCACTCTCATCTAGTTTGTTTCTAAAGACCCATTTAGTTCCTATAGTATATTGATTGCTAGGCCTATCAACTAATGTCCAAACTTTACTCCCCTCAAATTGATTTAATTCTTCTTGCATAGCCAATATCCAGAAATCATCTTTTAATGCTTCTTTGATATTTTTAGGCTCAATACATGAAATGAATGCTACATGGTTCATTAATCTAAGAGAGGATCGAGTGGTTACCCCCTTAGATGGATCACCCAAGATTTCACCACCTTTGACATAGTTGAGTTCCCTTGGGTAGCTCACTTCCTTTTCCTCAATGGTCATGTCCTTTAGAGCTTCAATGGGAGGATCTTGTGCTTCTTCCTTGGTTGGAACCTTTTCCACCCTTGATGATTGCCCACCATCAATGGCTTCAATGATCCCTACATCATCACCATCACAAGAATCCTTCCTCGGAAGGAGGTTATCATCGAAAACCACATGTATTGATTCTTCTACAATTAAGGTTCTTTTGTTAAAGACTCGATAGGCTTTTGAATTTAAAGAATAACCAAGAAAAATTGCTTTATCACTTTTTGCATCAAATTTACCCAAGTTATCCTTTCCATTGTTTAAAACAAAACACTTATATCCAAAAAGATGAAAATAGCTAATGTTAGGCTTCTTGGATTTTAAAATCTCATAAGGAGTTTTCTTTAAAATAGGCATAATCATTACTCGATTTATAATATAACATGCCGTGTTTGTGGCTTCCGCCCAAAAATACTTAGGTAAATTATTTTCACAAAGTATGGTTCTAGCCATTTCTTCTAAAGTACGGTTTTTTCTCTCAACTACCCCATTTTGTTGAGGAGTGTAAGGTGCGGAAAAATTGTGGCTAATACCATTTGAGTTACAAAAATCATCAAAACCTAAATTTTGAAATTCAGTTGAATGGTCACTTCTAATATGACAAATATTTTGACCAAGATCATTTTGAGTGATTTTTGAAAACGTGTTGAATTTTTCTAAAGCCTCATCTTTAGTGCTTAAAAAGAGAACCCAAGTGTATCTAGAAAATCATCAACAAGAACATATGCATATAATTTTCCACCCAAGCTAGTTATCCTAATAGGCCCAAAGAGATCCATATGGATCAATTGTAATACCCTACTAGTTGAAACATCATTAATGTATTTAAATGTGGTTCGTTTTTGTTTACCCTTAGAACAAGAATAAATTTTTTTATCTAATGTGAATTTTAGCTTAGGTAAACCTCTAACTAGATTTTAAGAAACTAATTTCTCTAAAACACTTATGCTTGCATGCCCTAGTTTCATATGCCACAACCATGCATCATTTTCATCATTAGCAACCAAACATGCATGGGATGAATGTATGTAATCTAGATGCAACATGTAAATGTTAACTATGTGACGACCAATGAGCATTATTTCATTTGTTTTAATGTTCACAATTTTACACCCATTAACATCAAAATGAACATTAAAACCCTTGTCACACAATTGACTAATGCTCAACATATTATGCTTAAGAATATTGACAAACAAGACATCTTCAATATGAATAGATGAGAGATTACCAATAGAGCCAATACCCTCAATGTGGCATTTGGAGTTGTCACCAAAAGTCACCACTCCACCACTCTTTAGCTTGCGCTCCATGAACCTACTCTTGTCACTGGTTATATGTCATGAGCATCCACTATCAAGGAACCAAGAGTTTTGACTTGAAGCTTTGGCCTTGTAACAATGCTCCCCCTACAAAAAAAGACTAGTTCTTAATTTTTGGTACCCAAACCATTTTGGTTCCGTGTGAGTTAGTTCCCAAGTACTTGGTTCCCTTAGGAATCCAAGAAGAAATAGCATGAATATTATTAGAAGTTACAAGTTCCTTAGGAACCTATACACTTTTAATTCTTTTACCTCTAGGATGCCTATGAGAGCTTCTTTGTTTGTAGTTAAAATGTTTCTTTTTACATAGTTAGTTTTGGAAGATTCACCATTTTCAAAACTAGAAGAACCAACTTTTAAAGAAACTTTGAGCTCATTCACCACTTTGTGGTGTTCATCATGAAATTGGGAAAGAAGATTGTTTAAATCAACATTTTCATTTTGAAAATATTTTAAATATTCTTTTCAAAATCCGAATTGGTTTTGGATAAAGAATCATTTTGAGTTTTTAAATCAAAAATCATTTTTTTTCAAAACCGATTCTTTATATTTTCCACCAATTTATCATAAACCTCTTGTAACTCATCATAAGCATCTTGAAACTCATCAAATGTAAAATCAAAGTTAGATGAGTTGAGGTTTATCTTAGGATTGTCATCAATGGCCATGGGGCAAAGATTTGCTACTTCGTGCTCTTCTTCATTGGATGATGATTTCTCATCGTTCCAAGTAACAACATGAGCCTTCATCTTTTTCTTCTTATCGAACCCCTTCTTCTGGAGTTGAGGGCAATCTGATCTAATGTGGCTCAGTTTCTTGTACTCATAACATATGAGTTGATCATTCTCTTCTTTTTTGCTTTTGTTCTTGAAGTCTCTTCTTCTTTGGAACTTCCTTCCCCGATTGGACTTCATGAACCGAGAGACTCTTTTGGCTATCATAGCCAATTCTTCAAATTCATCTTCTTCACTTGAGTTGCTCTCCTCTTGTAGTAGAGAGGATTTGAGAGCAATCCCTTGCTTCTTCTTCTCCACCTCATGCTTCTTTACTCTTTTCTCTTCTTTTTTCTTCTTTTCATTGCTTCATGATCTCATGAGTAAGGAGAGATCCTATCAACTCATCGAGCTTCAATGTCTTCAAGTTCTTTGCCTCGATGATTGCGGTTCTCTTCCCATCTCATGATTCGGGAAGAGAGTAGAGTAGCTTTCGGACAAGCTTGTCTTCGGGAATGATTTCAACGAAGCCCTTGAGACCATTTACTATAACCCAAAACCGGTTGAACATTTTAGAGACGCTCTTATCTGGCTCTACCTTGAAGTTCTCTTAGCTTAAGTTGAGGATCCCAATCTTGGTTTCCTTCACGTCATTAGTGCCTTCGTAAGTGGTCTCTAACTTGTCCCACACCTTCTTTGCACTTGTGCATGATGACATTTTGGCATACATGTCGATGCCGAGTGCACAAAACAAAATATGTAGGGCCTTGTCGTTGATTTGGAGTCTTCTCTGATTTTCATCGATCATCTCCACCCTTATCTTCTGAACAAGTCTCTCTTCATCGTCTCTCTTTATTGGAATTGTCGGTCTATCTTCCACTACATCCCAAAGGACATAGTCGGTAGATTTGATGAAGAGTTTCATCCAGTTCTTCCAGTAGGGATAGCTATCCCCATTAAAGTATGGTGGCTTGGTGATTGATTGTGACTCGAACAAATTTGGCCCAGAGGTAGATGCCATGGCTTTGAATGAATGGAGATCAACACTCTTCAAGGATCGCCTTTTATGGATGTAAAGCCTTCAAAGAGTTAGGCTCTGATACCAATTGTTGAGTGGATCAAATGAATGGAAAATGGACAAGAGGGGGTGAATTGGCTTTTTAAATTTGGAGGGAGCAAATTGGACAAATGAAAGAATAAGGACAAGGCAAATTATAGTGGTTCAAGTTTCTAACAAGCTCTACATCCACTACCTTAGCTCCCACTAAGGATTTTCAACAATCTCCACTAGATGTTCTTCCTCTTTTCTAGGCTTAGGAGGTAACCTTTACAACCGGTTAAACTTTCTACCCAAAAAATAACCCAAAAGACTCTCTTTACAAAGAAGTTTTTGGCAAACAAAATATATCTCTCGCAATACTGAAATTGTCCAATTTACAATCAAACACTCCACAAACATGAAATAAAGATTTACAATGAAAATTACGAACAAGTTGGGTACAAAGGATTTGACTCTATAAAGCACAATGGTTTGGATAATTGCTTGGATGTTGCAAGTAGGTTCAATAGTTGTTGCTGGTGCTTTGGAGACTTGCTTTTATACCCTTGCATTGAATTCTAGCCGTTTGGGTGGTTGGGATCATTAATCTAGCCGTTAGACTACATTTTTGGCACAATAAATGCTCTTCAACTGCCAAGCGTATCAGTACCCTCGTGACTGTATCGGTACTTGTTTCAAAGAAGAATGAGCCATTGTGACTGAAAAACCAAGGGTGTATCGATACGCGGGAAGCCGTATCGGCATGGTCATTGTGTAAAACAAGAGGCGTATCGATACTTATATTTCGTATCGATATGGATTTTTCTCACTGGAATCCTTGGTTGAATTTTAACAAAAAGTGTATCAGTACGCTATGGGCGCGTATCGATACGGTTAACGATCATTTAAAATTTTGTGATTCCAATAAATGACAAGCAACGGTCGAAACCATTAAATACAAAGATTTATCAAACATCATCAAATCGTATCGATACGGTGACCAACCGTATCGGTACGCTATAGCTTTTGAATATATTTCTTTATAAAACTGTATCGGTACGCTATAGCTTGAAAACTTACCCAGATGAATATCATATCAATACGGTGTTAATATTATCGGTACACTTTTATCGATTGGAATTCCAGTGAAGGAAAACCGTACTGATACGACATAAGCGTATCAATACGCCTGGGCGTAGAGTTAAATTTTGGCTTTAAAATACTTAGAAAAATTTGAACACTTGAAATATTTTTGACTTAAAGGTTCTTTTGGTTCAAATGCTTGTCAATTAAGTAAGTCTTTGAAATACTTAAAAGTTTATTTGTATATGCAAATAAGCCCTTATACAATTTGTTATATCTAAATCAATATAGGTTTTACAAAACATTTAATTTAATTTATACAATTTCAAAAGAAAGATTTATAGACTCGACCACGTAAAGTTATATGAATACATTGCCCACTAAACACAAGTATCGTACTCTGAAAGACTTCACATGCTGGAATCACGTACTAATAGTGCTCCTTGATCCCACGATTCGATGATCAACCTATGCACGAAAACAATGATTCCAAGCGCTAAGCTTACAAAGCTCAATGGTATGCATCTAGTCTACTATACTTCATGCTAATCATAAACATAGGCATGCAAGCTAGTATGAGCAATAAGGATAGATAAATAAACACGTTGTGTTACCACTAGTCACCTAAACACATGCTCTCAATATAGCAAAACATCATACATGGCCCTCAAGGACCAACCGTACTCGGGATCATATTAGATCATCCAAGCCAAAATACACAATGCCAAAACCACAAGCCTAAGAAACCCCCGGGTCCCTGGGTCCCTTAGAAATGTCAACGGCCGGTCAACGGTTTGGTCAACAATGCTGAGTGATCCGGTTTGACACAGGTGCAAGGAACATATGGTGCACCCTTAGAACATGATCGAGTGTGCCTGGGTGTATGGAGGCGTTTGCGGTGACTTCCGGCGGTCGGTTGTCAGTGGCGAGCTTCAGTCCAACTGTTCTTCGGCTGGTGAGCACGCTAGCAACCTCAGTTTGCAGCAGTGACAGCCAAATCACGGTTCTTTCAACAAGGCCGCACCTTTCTTTCTCCTACCTCAGCAAACGGTGACGGTTCTGGCGACACGAGGACCACCGTCGGATTCCTCTCATCGAGCTGGAGTTGATGGTGGTGATGGTGTTGTCAATGAACATCAACCAAGCTTGGTTTGAACACTTTCTCTCTCTAAAAAACCATTTGTCTCCTCAAAGCCACTTCCTCTTTCATCTTTAAATTTTTAGATTCTCGTCTCTCTTTCTCTTTACTTTTCAGCCACTTTAAATTAAATACACCTTCCCCAACAAAATGGGTAAACCAAATAATAAACACCCATATTTCTCATTGTTTTTACTTTTAAACTCGAACTTAAAATCTTTATTCAAATAAATTCAAGAATCCATTTAATGAGCTTCCAAAAATAATTCTTCTTATTTTTAATTACCAACTTAAATATTCGAAACTCATATCTAAGACCCATTTAACTAACCTAAAATTTGGGTCGTTACAACTCTCTCCTCCTTAAAAGAAACTTTGTCTTCAAAATTTGTACCCATTAATCAAGGAAAGATTGAAACTTTAATAACTCTTCCAAGATTTCAATATTTCCCACTGCGCTACTCTGATCACTCACATCACTTATCACAACCCTTGTCTTTTTACGCTGCACATAATCTCAATTGATTATTTCTTTTTAAGAGATCCATCAATATTAGGTGCATAACCTAAGCCATTATACAAACCCAATGATACCTTTACAAAACGTCACACAAAGATGTCATCAAAGGAACTTAACTTATACTGTAAAACTAAAAAGATTGTTGCACACAAAATCTTTTCACAACCCCGTGTGATCTAAAGGAACATGTGGTTAGACAATCGTTGCAACAACAAAACATTTCCTATTGTGACAAATCTCTGAAGGAGACTCTAATTCGAATGGAATCCCTTACCAAAATTGTTGTTTTCCCTGTGCAAGACTTATGAAAATGAATTACATCTCAACTTACCTCAAGCACTTACCTTAAAATCGCCATGATAACTCACATTGGCACTAAAGCAGCTCCCAAAACTTGGTCCACACAAGAGTTTTAAACTACAAACTATCACGTGTCAAGAAAACATGTCATCTGTACCCTCACTAGTGTCCATCATCGCATGAAATCCCACCAAGGGATAAGGTTCCACCACAACCCTCGAATCTCGAGTCAAAAGGTGACGTGTACACGCCACAGTTTCGTACAACTCAACCCACAAAGAAACCAACCAAACTTTCTATATAGATCCCACCTTTGTTGAAAATATCAAACATTATCCGCCAAGGACTATATCATTACTCAACAAAATCCCATCAAAACTGTACATTCACCAATCCTTTACAAGATCCATGGCTATCCATTTAATTTCCGCTAAGGAACTTCAAAACATCACAACAACTCTAAAGAACTCGATGTTAGACTCGAAACTAAGGGCAAGTCAATCATTTATCGCTACCTCAAACACACAACTCCACAATGTCTCCTAAATCCCACGGCAAAAGCTTAGTACAAACTGACGCTCTCAAAATTCACCATATTCTGATCATTATAACATATAAGAAGAATCTTTTACCTTGACATGTCTTTCTCTAAAACACTCTCAACAAGATCTCAAAGTCCATCAGAGACCATCAGACCTAAATTCAATGATAACACGGTGTCCTCTTAAATATAATCAGATGCTACTTCCTGCGACTTCCAAAGCAGATCAATCCTTAACTCGAAGCTTAACTAACAAACACATGGGTACCAGTACTGAGTGATCATTACCCGACACCAAATGAATCGAGTATCGGTACCATATGGAGCTAGTATCGGTACTCCCTTACATGGCCACCACATGTGATCCCTGATTACCCTACATGGGCAACATGGTACTCTAACCCTTAAAATAACTCCGTACAATCCATCACCTATCAAGTTCACTTTAATTAGGTGGTGATCGATCACATACAGTCAACAGCCCTTAATTACTTTGACCCACGCTGTGGTCCAAATCTCATATTCCTTAAAGATCAATTACCCAAAATTTCTAGTTGTTGGGTAGGCACATTTTTCCCTCTTCTTGCACAAAAATGAAGCAATGAAAAAACAACAAAACATTCTCGAATATCTCGAAATCTTATTTGACTCTAATTGAGTCAGCACCGCTGTCACAACAAAACGGTCTCACATAACTCGAATTTCCACCAATGTTCTTCACCCCTTCTAAGGAGAACTATGATACCAATCAAAAGCTTTTACTGTAACTCCTTAGACCCGCCTATGCGTTACACCTAATTCTTGGAGGTCACATTAGGGTCGCAAGAGTGACCCATAGAAAAAACCTAAATAAAATTCTTTTCTTTCTAAGACATTTAAAATTGCAAAAATATAAATCTTTGTCAGAACATCATTACAGAAAATCATAAATAGAAATCCAAAAAGTGTATTATAGACTCTAACATAAAATAAAAAATGACATACATGCCCACTAACTGTACTAGTACCGTACTCCAAAATCAACACTAAGAGAACTCCAAATACTGATGCCGATCACTATACCATGATAAATCTCTTCTAACCTGCGACGGTAAAAACAACGTGAGCTTGAAAAAGCTCAATAATATAGAACTACCAAGAGATGCTAAAGGCACAAGCATGTATATGGCAGAGCATAAAGCTATCATGGTGTTCTGGGTAAAAATAGGTTCCAATTATGGTTCATTATTTCAAATAACATTATATCTGAAGGTAATAGAGTTGTTCTTTATTCGATCACTGTGTATTATGAGAGAAGCCTATAAACAAGAGAATTAGAAGAGTGGTGGATTAAATTAAACCAGAGAGTTTAGTGTGTTCCAACAATGCAAGATTAACATATGATGTAAACAATATAGTGAACATTTTATTTCACGGACTCATAATTCAAGTAGCAGTAATGTTCATTTAAATTCCTATCTACCCTCCAATCGAACTCCAATATACAGTTCCCCAGAACTACATTTAGGGCGGGCATTATCCCAGTCCCATTTTGGGCATAGGTGCCATCCTAAAGGGATACCTTAGGTCTAGTAGGAATCACCCTAGCCGAAGCATAGGAACTTGAAACAGTAGGAATACCCGCTGGATTAGGGTTGAACATGCGGTAACTTCATACTCTATCCCAAGACCCAGTAAAAGTCTAGGCAATAGTATACAATAATAACAGTAATAACAATAATCAGAAGTAAGCAGTGGTAGCAGTAGATGCAAATCAAATCATAATTTTTAGTGAAATAGTAACCAGAGAGCATGTTTTTCAGATCAGATACATATGGATGTTTCAGATAGATAAAAGTCATGATTCAGATCAGGAGACAGTCTTGGGTTCAAAACGGAGAGAATATTCATGTGCACTTGGGAACACATTAGATGAAACAACTTATTTCTCAGAGATACTTGATATTTGTTAAGTGTTCAAAAGTACTATTTTTATTACCCTTTTTACTCATATTATTGTTAGACTTAGGCTCATATTATTTGCATAATTAGTCATTCATGCATTAATTCATGTTTCTTTCCACTGCTAAGCTTGATTACATAACTTGGTGATTTTTGTGGAAAAGATACTTCTTTGGTGTGCTTTTGTGCACAAGAACTAATTGCCCAAGCAAGGCTGAAACCAGTTGCCAGAGCAATACAGGAAGGATATGCCGAACCAGTTGCCACAACAATACATGAAGGATATGTCGAACCAGTTGCTAGGGCAATTTTCGACAAGAAGGGATAAGCTGATGTGGCAGCCGATTGATGACTGGATAAATCCAATATGACGTAGAGCAAATATAAATCCTAAATGAGATTAAATTCCAAGAGTTTAATGAGGAGTTTTAGGAAGAATAAAATAAAATAATAAATTTATTTATTTTATTATATTGTATTTAATGCCAACTTAACTTCCTCATCAAGAAAGACATTGAACTAACAATCGCCTATAAATACAAGCCTAGGCACCAACCTTGAGGAGATGTCGATTGAGGAGAGTTTCTAAAGGGGCTGTGCGATTTCTTCTATTTCCTCTTTGTTTCGGTTAGATTCATGGTTGGGGATTATTCTTTGTATATTTTTTGAACCTAGCCATGAACTAACTTGATTGGTTGGGGTTATTGTGTTTTTCTGGTTGTGAGAACGATTGGATTTTGTTTAAGTAATTGAGTTTGCACTTTTAATTCAAGGTTTGCTTATTCTTGGTTTTTATTCTTGTTTGCGAGTGAATTGGGAGAGGATCTTGTAACTTTATCTATATATCTAATTTCGGTAGAGTTAGATTCAAGAAACGAATGAGTATGGTCTTTATTCAATCCATTGATGGTGAAGACTAATCTGGCTTAGGAATAAGTTTAGGATTTCAACGGCTAAGAGGAGCGCAAGATCGATTGTTGTCCACCCTTGATTCACGCAGGGATGTTTTATCAAGGCATGCACAATTAGCTAGAGTTTTGACTTAGGGATAAGAAGAAACCATTGAAGAACACTCTGTCGAACCCTGAAGTTTGCTGCCCAGTCGCCCAAATAGTTGCCCAGTCAGTTGCCCAAACAACCATTCTACTAGTTGCCAAGGCAACCCAACTGTGCAAGTTGCCATGACAGCTGAGTTGCCACTGCACTCATCTACCGAGACGATCCTTCCAACTATCACACCTTAACTCAAGATAACCCAGCCTAGTCTCTCTCTCATTTGATTACATCTTTATTTTATTTAATCGTTCTTTTATTTTATTCGTTAGTTAGAACTCCTACAATTATCAATTGTGATTTTACTTTTACAGTGCAATAACTAAAGCAAAGTAGCCCAAACCAATCCCTGTGGAGACTATACTTGATACTTATCATATCACTTTATTACTTGCGATGTGTATACTTGCACCGTTTGCGTAGCACTCAATATGCGCAACAAGTTTTTGTTGCCGTTACCGGGGATTGGCAATTGGTGTTAGTTGTTTTTGTTATTGCATTTTTTCATAGTTTTACTAACTTTTCGTTTTGTTTATTTTATCAAAAAAATCAGGTGCGCTACAAGTTAAGGGACATCAACATGTCGGGAAATAAAAGCCAATCTATTTTAGAGTTGATGTGGGAAGACATGAATCAATCCAACCAAGGGTTTCTTGCACCATTCGATGATTACCTATACCAACCGAGAAAAGCATATACCGTGGAAAACTCGTGCACTTGTGGAGAACATCATGTGTTTGAAAATTGCCCTCACATTTTCGGTGCATATGACTACATGGAGAACCATAGATGGAACGAGCAGCAAAATCCTTCATGGTATGATCAAAAAGCTCAATTTTTTTACCATAACAATTTTGCTAGAGCAACAGACACGCCTCAGCAATGTAGTCATTATCAGCAGCCTAGCGTCACGACAACAGATATGCCATGGCAATGTAGTCCTTTTCAAGAACATTCCAATTCCTTGGAGGAAACGTTGCTAGCTTCCTTGGATAGACTTGATAGATCAATTGAAGAGATTCGAGAGCTATCAAAGAAAATAGATGCGATGATAGCTTAGTGGGATGCAACCTTGGGGGATTCAGAAGATCAATTGAGGAGATCCACATATGCCTTGGATAAGATGCACCAAAAATCCATTCCTGGGGATACCGACATCCCAAGATAAGAGGATAAGGAGCAATGCGAAGAGTGGTCCCTGATGTGTGGGGAACAACTAGAACCTCCAAATCAAAAGGATGCCAATGAGAGAGACTGCCCAACACATGATGAGCCTGAGCAACAATTTGCCTCGGCAATGATTGAGGAGCCTGAACATAGCAATGCCGCGACAACACTCAGTGAGGCTGAGAAGAGTAATGCTACAACAGATTGCTCGCATCCACCTTTGCCACGGTAATTGCACGACCACATGCAAGATCAACGAGATGACAATACTTTTCCAATGGAATATGAGCAGGTGGTGGTTGAACCTTTTGAATTCTTTAAAAACTCACCTCATCCATTGCAGGTATTTCTTGAGGAATCGACACTGGTAAATTTGAAGCCATCAAAATCTCTACTGATGGAGATGTTTGAGGAGCCTAAAGATAATGGTGTTTGGATTCATGAAGCTTTTCAGAAAATTGGTTTTTCCCTTGACTTATAGCAAATTTTGGCAATTGATTGCCACGACAATTGGCTTGAGCAACAATTGCCACAACAACGAAAGCTACATCCAACCATGATGGAGGTCGATGAGATTGAGGTAATTAAATGGTTGGGTGTTGATATAACTTTTTCTACTAATATATTCATGCCTTCAGGAATAGTAGCAATGTGGAGAGTATACATGGAATACAAGGGAACACGGAAGAAATACGCATCCACCATGGTAACGCAAAGGGGAGTAGCTGCGATCATATTGGCCCAACTCTTTTTGGGCAATATTGTCACTTAATGGAGGGTGCAGATGGGCTATAAGAAGTATCAGAAACGACCCTCCCCAAGTTTTCTCAGATATGCAGTAACATTAGAAGATGCATGAAAAATGCTCTTTCTAAGAATTTTTAATTTTTGGAACTTTATTTTATTTTCGCTTTTTTTCTTTATTTATTTTTTTGGAATTTTTAGGAGACATTTTATTTTATTTGTCTTCATTATCTTTAGTTTCCAGGTTTTCTTTGTTTTCTTTTCTTTTCCACAACAAGACCCACAACCACCATGCTAAGGAAATCCCCTTCCGACTACTTGCCAAGACAACCGCGACAGAGGATGCCCCAGCAACCACCCCGGCAACTACCTCAGCAGTTGCCACAACAACAATGGCTTCGACGACTATTGATGCCCAGGCAAGTGAACATGCCTCGGGAAACATGGATCAAATCAAAGCAATGCTATTCACGCGGTACCAGCCACAAGCATTCAATCTCCGACCGAAAAATGAATCAAGCAAACGACACGAAGGAAACTTATCACTCGAGGTGATGACCTCTCCGACTAACTCATTTCATTTAGTTTCTTTTAGATTTTGTTTCACTTTTACATGCATTGAGGATAATGCTTCTCTCGAGTTGGGGGTGTTGGTTTCTAGTTAGTTTCATGTTTAGTTGCATTCATCTTTAGCAATCACATATAGGTTGCATATGTTACATGCCATGCCTTTGATTGGATTTAATTTCTTAAGACTTGTTGAATATCCAATGATGAATTTTTTCCGCTGCAGTTAATTGAAAGAACTTTTAATTTTAGGATTGCATGAAAAGAACTTAGAATTTTACTATGATGCTAAATTTTTTGTTACACAGTTATGGCTTGTTGATTAAAAGAAACTTAGTGAACTTAGGTTGCTTAAAATTTGGATAAATTTGAAATTAAAAGTTAATTTCTTACTAGAGGTGCCCGAAACTGGCTCTAGTACTTAATGCACATTAGAGAATCGCTAGAGGTGCCCGAAACTGGCTCTAGTAGTTAATACACATTAAAGAATTGCTAGAGGTGCTCGAAATTGGCTCCAGTCGACTAAAATAAAATGAGAAATTGCTTGCTTCGCTAGAGGTGCCTAAAATTGGCTCTAGTGAAAATAAAAATAAAGGCCCCGGTAATTAAATTGATAAAAGCCTATTGTTCACATAGAATCTTGAAAATCAACTTGTACACAACTACTTTGTGCCACAGTTTTGAGGTTTGAATTCAAGTTTGAAGCATGTCTTTGATGATTAAAGTGTTGGCATGTAATTTTTAGTTTTGCATTGCTTGAGGACAAGCAATAGTTCGAGTTTAGGGGTGTGTTAAGTCTTCAAAAGTACTATTTTTATTACCCTTTTTACTCATATTATTGTTAGACTAAGGCTCATATTAGTTGCATAATTAGTCATTCATGCATTAATTCATGTTTTTTCCACCGTTAAGCTTAATTACATAACTTGGTGATTTTTGTGAAAAGAGATACTGCTTTGGTGTGCTTTTGTGCGCAGGAACTAATTGCCCAAGCAAGGCCGGAACCAGTTGGCAAAGCAATACATGAAGGATATGTTGAACCAGTTACCAGGGCAATTTTCGACAAGAAGGGATAAGCTGATGTGGCAGCCGATTGATGACTGGATAAATCCAATATAACGTGGAGCAAAGATAAATCCTAAATGAGATTAAATTCCAAGAGTTTAATGAGGAATTTTAGGAGGAATAAAATAATAAAATAAAATAGATTTATTTTATTATATTGTATTTAATTCCAACTTAACTTCCTCCTTAAGAAAGACTTTGACCTAACAATCTCCTATAAATACAAGCCTAGCCGCCAACCTTGAGGAGATGTCGATTGAGGAGAGTTTCCAAAGGGGCTATGCGATTTCTTCTTTTTCCTCTTTGTTTCGGTTAGATTCATGGTTGGGGATTATTCATTGTATATCTTTTGAACCTAGCCATGAACTAACTTGATTGGTTGGGGTTATTGTGTTTTTTGGTTGTGAGAACGATTGGATTTTGTTTAAGTAATTGAGTTTGCACTTTTAATTCAAGGTTTGCTCATTCTTGGTTTTTATTCTTTTTTGCGAGTGAATTGGGAGAGGATCTCGTAACTTAATCTATACATCTAATTTTGGGAGAGTTAGATTCAAGAAACGAATGAGTGTGGTCTTTATTCAATCTATTGATGGTGAAGACTAATCCGACTTAGGAATAAGTTTAGGATTTCAACAGCTAAGAGGAGCGCAAGATCGGTTGTTGTCCACCCTTGATTCACGTAGGGATGTATTATCAAGGCATGCATAATTAGTTAGAGTTTCAACTTAGGGATAAGAAGAAACCATTGAAGAACGCTCTGCCGAACCCTGAAGTTTGCTGCCCAGTCGCCCAAACAGTTGCCAGGCAACCGTTCTACTAGTTGCCAAGGCAACCCAACTGTCACACCTCAACTCATGATAACCCGACCTACTCTCTCTCTCATTTGATTACATTTTTATTTTATTTAATCGTTCTTTTATTTTATTCGTTTGTTAGAACTCCTACAATTATCAATTGTGTTTTTACTTTTACAGTGCAACAACTAAAGCAAAGTGGCCCAAACCAATCCCTGTGGAGATGATACTCGATACTTATCATATCACTTTATTACTTGCGATGTGTATACTTGCACTTGGGAACACATTAGATGGAACAACTTATTTCTCAGAGATACTTAATATTTACAAGAAAAAGGGAAACACTAAACTTCTAGAAATTTTGAACTCATTTTAGAAACGAGGTCTGGTTAAAAAAGGTTTGGTAACCAACGTCTCTAACCAGGCATTCGGGGATTGATACATTAAGATCATTTAGGATATAAGATATATCAGGAATATTCTGATCATTTTGGCCAACAAGGGCATTTTGGTCATTCGACTACCATGGATATTTTTGTAATTCAACCCTATAGTGATAAAACAATGATTTGTAATATTCGAGATTTCAAGAAAATTGTTAGGCTTTCAAGTCCATTCCATTAACCACGTCTCATCAATGCGTTACTTTTCCAGCATTCAAATAGGTACACCCCACACGTGCTCAATATTTAGTTTTAGTTGGTATAGCTGAACCGGTCAGAGTCTCAAGTTATCCTGGTGCAAGCCTTGAATCGTCAAACATGTCTTTGAGCAATATCCTTTCATTATTCTAACTGTATTAAGAATGACTGATTTACATAGGGGCCTTTTAGTCATTTGCGGTCAATTAGAAATTTCAGAATTTCCAAGCCTTCACATGTCTTAAGTTTCATGGGTATTTAATTATTTAAGTGCTTGATGGTAGTTTAGACATCCTGATCTTTGTTGTCCTTACAAACAACTCGTTCATTTAAGAACTCAAGAGTATATCTGTCATTTTAGTTAATTTAGAAATTTCAGTGTCTGAGGTTATTTTAGTCATTCTAATCATTCCAATCAATCATTCTTTATTTTCATTTAGACCAGTTCATGAATACGAAAAACTTCTAGTAAATTTATCTTCAAGTGTTTATCCAGAGTTTAGGAAAAATCCGAGGGTTTTGCTATTACACATATTTGTATCTTGATGCTGAAGTTTTTCCCAATAGATCAAGGATTTCAAATGACATAATTATTTTATCAGATCGAGTGTAGATTCTAGGTCATTTCCTTTATTAGGGGTATTTTAGTCATTATTACGTCTCAAGGTTATTATCATAATTTCTTAATAAAATATTTCAGATATCAAATCCTTTAACACTATTAATCGGATTGGGAGATTAACTATCTTATTAATCACTTACTGAACTGAGGATACTTTCGGTCTATTAAACTTATCTTTTAAATAGTTCAATCTTATCCAAATTATCATCCTTTTATTTCGTAATCGAATTGACTCAAGCAGAGCTGGAAGTACAATTTATCATAATCTTGCATACTTTAACCAAATACCAACATGTTTTATAGGTAGTAATGTATTACCTCAAATCCGTGCTCCAATTGTCGACCATGATACTCCATTCAATCACTCTCGAACCTGAATTCTATATCCCTCAACATCTCAGATACAAGGAACTGTGAAAACCTTCAATTACACAAAATTCCAAATTCAGTCATTTTTCACATTGCTCTTAACTAAATAATTAAATACACAAACATGCTCGAGTTCAAGGTCAGATTCGAAGGCCTTCGGGTAAGAATTTTGCGAAACAAACTTCAAAAACAGACTTAGGACGTTGAAAAGCTTAGGGTAAAAGTTTTTGGAAAAATTTAACTTTTGGTGAAAGTCAACGGTCAACAGTTAAAGTCAATGCTGACATTAGCAGGCAACTGGTCAACGGTCAACGATGACATCAATAGTTAATAGGTCAACCGAGTTGACTCAGGTGAGTTGACTCACTAAGTTGACTCAAGCAGGTTGACTCATTGAGTTGATCGAACGGGTTGACTGAGTGAGTTGATTTGATTCGGGTCAGGTATGGGTCAAACGGGTCTGGGTTGGTTGGGTCAGACTCGGGTCGAGTCGATTAAATGGGTTCGGTTTAGTTTTCTAGATCATTTCAAAGGCCAGACTGGGTCCAAGGCTGATCAAACTGATTCGGTCCATAAGCCACCGTCCCAAGTGGCCGAGAATTGCCGGTGACGGCGTGTGACACCCACGTGCGACCTAAATGGGTCGAAAAAACTCCCAAAAAATAGAAAATGAAGGTAAACACTCAAAATCGGCATAACACCGATGATGCTCCAAATGACGATAAACGGACGATCTAAGGGCATGGTTTTTTTCACCTTGGCACGAGGAAGACAATGGTGGTTATGATGTCTCGAACGAATAGCTGAGGTGGCCGTAATCTTCGAGATATAGAGGGACGATGCTTGGTTTCCTCGTCAAAACTTCAAACTGTTCTCCACGGCCAACAATGGGGATTTACGGCGAGTGGAGGGCTGGGTTCTGATTAACGCACAATGACAGTTCAGATGCAATAGGCAGTGCACGCCACGGGCCGACGGTGGCCTAGATTAGGGTGACGAACGGTGGGGAGGAGTTGAAGAGTTTAGAACTCTCTAGATCTCACTCACTCTCGATCTTCCAGATGAATATAATGGGGCCTTCAATGTACTAAGAGTTGTTGGGCTAAATTTAAAATTGGATTTCCTGAAAAATAAGTTTCAGCCTATGCAAACGACCGTAATGATCCCTACGAGGCTAGCTGTAGTATATAGGAGCCTTTAGGTCCATGCGAGTTTAATGATGAGCTGATGTATAACTTAACAATAATTCAGCCTTAGCTCTATTGGTTAAGACTTAGTCTCAACCATACAAAGACATGGGATTAAATCCCTACAACAACAATTCTTCTTTTCCTTCCCTTTTTTTACTAGCTTTCATCATCTTTTCCTTTTTTATAATATATTTTAATATTAACTATAAAATCGGGGTGTTACAACTCTCCCCCTTAAAAGAAATTTCGTCCTCAAAATTTGCCTGAGTCAAACAGATGCGAGAACTGCTCTCTCATCGATTCGTTAGTCTTTCATGTAGCTTTTGTGGGGCTACGACTACTCCACTAAACCTTAACCATCGAGATACGTCTACTCATCAGAATTCTCTTGTCATGGTCCATAATTCATATGAGATCCTCATCATAAGAAAGATTTGGCCTTATATTCCTATCCTCAGTTTGAATAATATAACCCAAATCCGGGTGTTATTGTCGCAACATAGTCACTGTAACCCCCTCGACGCCAAACTGAACTGAGCGAGCTACATTGGATTTTGCCGAAACAAAACCTAAAACGGTTAACTAAACTTAGATCCATTTTTTCTTTTTATCTTATTTAGATGCAACATTACAACCTAAGGTGAGCATGCTAGCAGCGGGTGAAATCTCAACTAAATCGGGTGTTGATTAGACATCCAATTGCGCAAATTGCAATTTAAGGACTAAATAGCAAATCTAGAAAATTACGAGGACTTAATTAATTTTGAATTTACCATTCCTCAATTAGTCAAATTACATGCTTGCTTGTTAAACATCAGCTCAAAACGATAATCCAAACTCATACAATTGCATGCATGAGATCCAGGGACCAAAATGAAAGAATCTCAAAACATAAAACCTCCATAACTAACATAACGGCTAGCCGTACCGATACAGTCCCAAGGTGTATCGATACGCAAGCTACACGAAGTGAAACCAAATTCTAGTGGATAAAGGGCATAGCGATACATGTCCCTGTGTACCGATACGGGGCCACCAGATACACATACACGTACCGATACGGAGCCTAGACCTGTAATGTCCAAAATTGTTGGTTTTTCTTTCGAACATGGATTCAAACATGCCTTAAAAAGTCATAAACATGTATACCACTTATCTACATATCAAACCAAACCAGGACATCAAGGAAACATGATCAAAACATGGCAATATACTTCAAACATGATTCTAGAGGCATGTTTCCTAAAACAAACCATCCAAAAACACGAATGTAAATCCACTTCCAAAACCAAACATATCAAGCCTCACACAACACCACAACAACATTATAAACTTACACAAATATGGAGTTATTCAAGTCCTTGGATTTCCCCTCATTTGCTTGTTGCCTCCAACCTTTAGTTCTCTGCATTGATGGACAATGAGAGCGCAAGCACACTAGGCTTAGTGAGGAATGCTCAAAACAAACACCATCAACGCATTTAAAACTAATTTCCAACTCTCAATGAGTTCATCATTTAAAACATATTTCAAAACATCATCATGCCTTTTAAACCATGCACTTAACAATTCCAAAACATGCATATTAAATCATATGCAACATATATCATGGATCAACAGAAAAATCCCATTTGCTAACCCTCAGTTTATGCTTTCCCATGCATAGCATCCCATATGCAAGGCTTAAAGAGTAAACATGTATAAACCAACATTATACAACATATTCCATCAACGTGATACATTCTCAATTATATTGGCTTTCAAGTGATCATGAACCAAGTTCCACTTTAAAACATATTACGCCAGATACACGTATTCAACAAGTGTCCTCACAACACTTCATACAATCTTAACCGAAATTAAGGTGCCATCACAACTGGTACAATCACAACCGGGTACAATCACAACCCTTATCATCAATTAGATGTATAATCAACTAACTGGAGTTTTAGGTACCATATAACCCTTCAACCGTTAGGGTACTCGTGGTGGAGTATTCGGTACACATAAACCCTTCAGCACCCGAGACAACTTTTTATAGTGCACTATCAATCCTATGGCCGGCCAACTATATCCGATAACATTTTAAAACACATCACTTGCCAATATTATTCATTATTACCCATGTATCTCATTGTTTTTATATGCAACATCAAAACCATTTTCCAATGCATTAAACCATGCATTACAAGTATTCTGCATACTTACATGGATCATTTACCAAATGCATTAATCATCAATATATGATCAAAAATAGTATAAAACATACTTAGATAATGCATGAACGGTAGGTATGCATAAAATTTTTTTTGCCAAAGCACGACCGAGTAAAAAATCTCATCATACTTACTTTCAAGTTTAAAACAACGTTTCAAGCTTAATTTAAACTCCTAAAATAATCTTTAAACCATTTCAAAGATGAAATCCACGTTCTCACTCACCGACTTTGCAAAACCTCAGTCGCCAATGCGAACTACTTCTCCAAAGCTTCCGAAATGGAGCTGCAAGCTTGAGGATCAACTTCCCCTGATTTAACCACACAAAAATAGAGGATTCAATGCATCAAAATGCATTCACAATCCTAGCAACAATAGTCCTCCTCAAACTCTAACCGAAACCCCTCCACAACAACCAAAAACAACATCAAACATCTTCCAAACTTAACATAGCTAAAATCTAAAGCTTTAATCCATCAATTACCTTCAATTAAAATCCAAAACAACTTAACAATATCCTTATACTTCCAGCATTCATAAAACACCCTTAACTCGCTGAAAACACATCACTGGCAACCTAAGAAATTAGAGATTCACCTAGTTTCGGGATTCCAATGTTAAAACCAACTTATTAACATTATAAGACATCAAAATATTGATTATAACTAATCAAGAACTCAAAAAAATAGATCCAAAACAAAATCACTTAATCTCATCAATTAAACTTTGATTTAACCAATTTTCACAATTAAATCATTAAAACTCATTTGAAAACATTAAACAATGATCAAATACTTGGAAATTTCAATAAAGAACCATTAATTAGAGGATAAGAATGAACCTTACTTCTAATGAGTGAATTTTCTCTCAATTGGATGTTTTTCAAAGATTAACCAAAGAGCATGTTTTTCAAATCAAATACAAAGGTATATTTCAGATAGATAAAAGTCATGATTCTGATCATGAGATAGTCTTGGGTTCAAAATGGAGAGAATATTCATCTGCACTTGGAACACACTAGATGGAACAAATTATTTCTCAGAGATACTTGATATTTATAAGAAAAAGGGAAACACTAAACTTCTAAAAATTTTGAACTGATTTAGAAACGATGTTCGATTAAAAAGGGTTTGGTAACCAACGTCTCTAACCAGACATTCGGGAATTGATAGATTAATATCATTTAGGATATCAGATATATCAAGAATGTTCCAATCATTTTAGCCAACAAGGGCATTTTGGTCATTCAACAACCAGGGATATTTTTGTAATTCAACCCTATAGTGATAAAACAGTGATTTGTAATATTCAAGATTTCAAGGGACTTGTTAGGCATCCAAGACCATTCCATTAACTACGTCTCGTCAATGCGTTACTTTTCCAGTATTCAAATAGGTACGCCTCACACGTGCTCAATATTTAGTTCTAGATGCGTGGTATAGCTGAACAGGTCACCGTCTCAAGTTATCCTGGTGCAACCCTTGAATCTTCAAACATGTCTTTGAGCAATATCCTTTCATTATTCTAACTATATTAAGAATGATTGATTTACATAGGGGTCTTTTAGTCATTTGCAGTCAATTAGAAATTTCAAAATTTCCAAGCCTTCACATATCTTAAGTTTCGTGGGTATTTTATTATTTAAGTGCTTGATGGTAGTTTAGACATCCTGATCCTTTTTGTCCTTACAAACAACTCGTTCATTTTAGAACTCAAGAGTATATCCGTCATTTTAGTTAATTTAGAAATTCCAGTGTTTGAGGTTATTTCAGTTATTTCAATCATTGAAATTAGTCATTCTTAATTTTCATTTAGACCAATTCAGGAATACGAAGAATTTTCAGTAAATTTATCTTTAGGTCTTTATCAAGAGTTTAGGAAAAATCTGAAGGTTTTGTTATTACATATATTTGTATCTTGATGCTGAAGTATTTCCTAATAGATCAAGGATTTTAGATGACATAATTATTTTATCAAATCGAGTGTAGATTCTAGGTCATTTCCTTTATTAGGGGTATTTTAGTCATTCTTATGTCTCAAGGGTATTATCATAATTTCTTAATGAAATATTTCAGATATCAAATCCTTTAGCACTATTAATCAGATTGGGAGATTAACTATCTTATTAATCACTTACTAAACTCAGGATACTTTCGGTCTATTAAACTTATCTTTCGAATAGTTTGATCTTATCCAAATTATCATCATTTTATTTTGTAATCGAATTGACTCAAGCAGAGCTGGAAGTACAATTTATCATAATCATGCATACTTTAACCAAATACCAACATGTTTCATAAAGCATGCAAGAAGTAGTAATGTATTACCCCCAATCCGTGCTCCAACGAACGACCATGATACTTCATTCAATCACTCTCAAACCCGAATTCGACGTCCCTCAACATCTCGGATACAAGGAACTGTGAAAACCTTCAATTACACAAAATTCCAAATTCGGTCATTTTTCACATTGCTCTTAACTAAATAATTAAATACTCAAGCATGCTCGAGTTCAAGGTCACATTCGAAGGCCTCAGGTAAGAATTTTACGAAGCAAACTTCAAAAACGGACTCAAGACGTCGAAAAACTTGGGGTAGAGGTTTATGGAAAAAGTTGACTTTTTGTGAAAGTCAACGATCAACTGTCAAAGTTAATGTTGACGTCAGCATGCAACTGGTCAACGGTCAACGATGACATCAACAATCAACAGGTCAACTGAGTTGAGTCGGGTGAGTTGACTCACTGAGTTAACTCAAGTGAGTTTACTCATTGAGTTGATCGAACGGGTTGACTTAGTGAGTTGACTCGGTTTGGGTCAAACGGGTTCGGGTCAGTTCGGTTAGACTCGGGTTGGTTTGGTCAAATGGGTTTAGGTTAATTTACTATCTCGATTCAGAGGCCAGTTGATCCAGTCAGTTCGGTCCATAACCCACCATCCTAGGCAACCAAAAATCGTTAGTGACGGCGTGTGATACCCGTGTATAGCCTAAATCTACTGAAAACACAGAAAACAAACTCAAAAATCAACCATAACCTTAACTAAACCCATATTTAGGTCGAAACCATACCGTTTCTTACCAAAATAAAGGTAAATGTTCAAAATCAGTGCAAGTCTGGCGATGCTCCAAATGACGACTGACGGATGATTTAATGTCATGGTTTTGTTCAACTTGGCACGAGGAAGATGAAGGTGGTGACGATGTCTCGAACGGACAATTGAGGTGGCTGTAATCTTTGAGATACAAAGGGACGGTGCTTGGTTTCCTCTTTAAAACTTCAAACCGTTCTATACGGCCGACGACGGAAATTTACGGCGAGTGGAGATGATACATGTACCACAAGGCAATACCAAGGACAAGATGGACTTACTTTTCCACTTGGCCCAATAACCCGAGCCAAGTCTAAACTAATCAAGGACAAGCTGAATTTGACCGTCCAAGTATTCGTGAGCAAAGGATTACAAGCTGCCATGAAGAAAGAAGAATTTCTTGAAGGAAGTCCACACTTAACATCCTTCAAGAATAATTGGGTCACAAAAACTCAACTTGCTACACCTTTGGAGATGGATATCCATGAGCCTTTAGATGTCCATTAATTATCCCTTTTTATTGTAATTAGAGCCAATACTTGTTACTATAAAAGATTGGGTCAGATTTTTATTTTTAGCACATATTAGGTTTTACAAGTGTTTTTAGGCCTAGTTAGCTTTTAAAACAACCCACACATGCCTCCTTGCCCAAGAACCAATTTCTTATCATCTAAACCAGCCCAAATACCCTTAAATTCATCCAAATAAAGGCCCTATCAACTTTTACTTGCTGCCCAATCAAAACAGCTCTTATCAGCCCATTACTTGATGCCCAAGCAAACCAGCCTTCATCAAGTTTACTTGCTGCCCAAGCAACCAACCCTTATCAGCTTATCACTTGCCTTATCACCATATCCCTTGCCACACAAGCACAAGGAATTTAAAGGCTGTTATTTTATTATTATTTTTAATTAGATTAGGTTTTCCTTGTTTTAGTAGAAGTTAAATTACTTTGTCTATCCTTCACCTATAAAAGGATGAAGCCTCCATCATTGTAAGACAAATTTTCTTTGATTTATGAAATATTTAGTGAGTTTGTTTTTGCAAGTGTTGATTACTTGTGCCTTCGAAGTCTTCTTCAACATAAGTTCGACGAGTTCTTGTGAGGGAGATCATCTTCACGCTCTTGCTTGCCTAGATAATCGCGTCTAGGAGGGTGGTTCAGAGCCGCTTGAGGTTGCTTGCTTAGATAATTGAGTCTAAGAGGGTGTCGAGGACAAAACAACATCAACAATTCGCAAGCCATCTTCATCTTCAACCTTCACACCATCTTCCACAATTCCATAAACAAAGCTGGAATTTTTAGATTTGTTTTACCTATCTTCTTCTTAATCTTTTCTCATCTTTTTATTTATATTCTTATTTCTTATCATCTAATCCTTCATCTTGTCTTTTTTTCTTTAAATTTCCAGCCTTGAATCTGAAAAATTCAAGAAAATCCCTTCTCTTTTCTCTTGAAATTTCAAATATGCCCAAACTTCCTTGATTGAGTCTAGATCTCCTAGTTCTTGCAGCAACTTGATTGAAGGCTTCCAAATCCAAGATTGCGCTACTCTATCAAGAGGGCTGGGTTCTGATCGATGCACGACGGCTTTTCAGATGCTATGGGTGGTGCACACCATGGGCCGACAGTGGCTAAGATCGAGGTGACGAACGGTGGGGAGGAGTTGAAGAGTTTAGAACTCTCTAAATCTCACTCACTCTCGATCTTCCAGATCACAATAATGAAACCTTCAATGCATTGTGAGTTGTTGGGCTAAATTTAAAATTGGTTTAGACAATTTAAACTTTGTTTAATGATGAGTTCATGTATAACTTAACCATAATTCATCATTATCTCTATTGGTTAAGACTTAAGCTCAACCATACAAACACGTGGGATTGAATCCCTACAACAACAATTCTTCTTTTTCTTCCCTCTTTTTACTAGGTTTCATCCCTTTTTTCCTTTTTTACAATATATTTTAATATTAACTATAAAATTAGGGTTACGAAGTCTCAACCCTTACCTCCTTAGCTGATTACATGGTAACTAACCCTTCTCCCATACAAGGTCATTAAGGTAATTATCTTGCCAACACTTATCCTTCCATATTCCGTATATATTCACACATGTCACGCAAAGCATCAAACTTATATTGGAGAGACAATATGGTGGCCCCCACCCTATCACCACTAAAATACCTCAAAGATTACTGTAGACATCAACCGTTACCACAACACACTTTAAAGAGAGAATTCCTCATTCCAAAATTCATTTCAAAACCATAAACTTTTAACACTTTAACCGTAACTATCTCACTCTCGAACTAATCCAAGAAAACACACAGGTACTTCACAATTGATTAAACGACTCATCCACCTTAGGAGACATGAAATTGTTATGCACTGCTACTTAACAAGCTATCATCGGTTTAAACATCACCTCAACTATCCAACTTCTTGATGGCGAACAAGCTCGACTTTCTCAACTTAATCTCTGACTTTCTCAACTGAACCTCGTTCGGGTTGCGCATTCGTAACTAAACCTCTGATTTTCTCAACTAGGTCAGTATCTCTAACAAGGGCGATAAGTTCCAACGTCACACTCGACCTTACCTCAAGAAGCATACCCCACTCAACCTAACGACTCTTTCAAGAAGCATAGACAAAAACTCTGATAGTCTGAAAGCTCTTAAGAGTTGAACTATACACGCTACTATCTACCCAACAATCAAACATACCCTACAGCCTCATTGTGCCATACTCTAAACAAGCACAACAAAAATCACGGTAGGAGGGCAACGATTCAACATCCTCAATACCAAAAGTCGGGTTCTCTTAAGGTCTCGGAGACTCGAGCCCACTCTCGACGTTACTGGCTAGCATCACACTTGATTAACCAAACCAATTTTCAAGGTGTAACAACTCCTAAGAAGGTAGCTCTCTCAAACTTGTAGAACGTCTAACTTCAGCCACACTCTAACGAGCTAGTGGATACCAATTCCACTATCTCCAAGAAATGCCCTTGAGGAGCCGATGATACTTCCCAAGTATCAAAAAGACTTCTTTTTACACGAAAAAAAAGTTCATTCATCCAACATGCATCCATTGGTCGATTTTGAAAGCGAGTTATCCATATCTGCTTTATAAACGTTATTCACACATAACGATAAAGATTTTTTACCACAAATTATTGTAACACATCCAAAAGCTTCGAAACGTCTACAACATGCAAGGAAGACACCATTCAAGTGACAGGAGGATGATATATCGTCGACTGTGGCATCATTCAACAAACTCGCATCTCAACAATCAAGGGTGAGCTCACCCCTAAAATCGCTCATATGAGCGGCTCAACACTTAACTCGGCCCTCTCGGCCGCGATTGCAACCATCTTAGTGTTACAAAGTAGGTTACACCTTCAAGATCCCAGTCTTAAAGAGTACGAACTTAATTTAAGGGCTTGTATTCACTAGACACATTACTAAAACACCTATATCACCACAGGATTTCCTAGAATCGGCTAAACCTAAGCTCTGATAACATTATTGTAACACCCCTGACCCAGATGTCACAATTTGGGCTTCAAGCCCAAACCAAAAACCATAAGATTTCTAAAACTTGGTTTATCCCAACAAGGAAATTCTCAAAGCATTTAAAGCAAACAGTTGAAAATATAAATAAATAATTTAAATAGTTACAAAAGAGCTCCACCTTGAATTAAAACATTAAAACATTTGATTTAATTAACACATTCTCAAAATAAAGATTTACAAACTCGACTACGTAAGGTCTTATGAATACATAGCCCACTAAACACAAGTATCATACTCTAAAAGCCTCCACATGCTAGAAACTCGTACTGATAGTGCTCTTCGATCCCACGATCAACCTACGTACGAAAAAAATGATTTTGAACGTTGAGCTTACAAAGCTCAATGGTACACATTACTCTACAATACTTCATGCTAATCATAAACATAAGCATGCAAGCTAGTACGATCAATAAGGATAGATAAATAAACACATTGCGGTACCACTAGTCGCCTAAGCACATGTTCTCAACATAGCAAAACATCATATATGGCCCACAAGGCCCAACCATACTCGGGATCACACAAGATCATCCAAGCTAAAGCATACAATGTCAAAACCACAAACCTGGAGTGAGGCTCGGTGCCACACAGCTTCGGGAATGTACACTCATGCCCAGAATCTCTCATCGAGCATCCTCAAATGAGACCTGGTGACAAACAGCTTCATGAACTTATATTCGACATCTCTAACCACGGTGTTGCAACATTTTCTCATTGGGCATCTAAATCCCATCAACCAAGAAGACTCAACCAATCAAATTCCTATCCGGTATACAAGCAATGCGATCCCAAGGATCCCCTATTGTTATTAATCATCAACACATCATTTATTTTATATTACCGAATTGTTAATACATTATGGATAAGTATATAATATATCACATTTATTACCTCCATTAATCCTCGTTATCTCATTTATCAAGGCATAACTCAATTATTAATGTACATATCAATTTCCACCCTTAATTTACATTTATTAATTATTTAACATATCAGGTACCAATACTCGAACACGAGTATCGATATGGTACCCTCGGGTATTGGTATCCTCATGCGCACCAATATAGATAGTGCTTATTGGAAATCTTAGATTTTCATAAGTACCGGTACATGTCAAAGTGTATCGATACTACACCTAAACACGTACCGATACAGCCAAAGCTCATACTAATACCCTATACACGAGTTCACACCATTTCCTTGAATTACTGTATTAGAACACTTTATTTGGTCCCTAAATCTTATGAAAGTCATTAGGGTTTGTTTACGAACGTATCCACTCGATTAATGTTAATTATCAACTTCATAATCATTTAATATCAAATCTCGACTTTATGATCAATTATTTGAATATTACCAATTATTAGTTCATTTAGTATAATTTCCAACAAATCTCATCAATCTATTCAAAAAATCATACAAACCATCACAATTATATCAATCTGTCAAACAATCATCAAACAATTATACGAGCATCTCAAACGACCCTACATGGTCTCTAAAGCCTCCACGAGTCACATCATATTCATGGAATCATCATGCATTTCATAATTATCAAATCTCTTAATACTAGTCTCTACTCATGCTTATTCATCGACTACCTATTTTGCAGATACTAACATGCAAATCAATTACATTTATGATGCTCATGAAGCAATAGGAGTTCGAGGTGCACTAACCTTAAGTTGATATCACTAAAACCCTTATTCAAGCTTTCCAAATATTCCACTTGATCTGATATTCAATCCCGAATAATCCTCGTATACCAATTAATACAATATGTATCACTTAAATACATACTTTAATGAATTTAAAGGGTCAAATACATAAAAACAGCTTACTAGGTCCGAATTTGGCAAAATAAACTATGCCAATGGGTCTGAAACGATGAGAAACCCGCATGTAGGGTCCCTCAAAAAACGTCAACGGTCAGTCAGCGGTCTGGTCAACAGTGCTAGGTGATTTAATGTGACACAGGTGCAGGGAACATATGGTGCACCCCTGGAATAGGATCCAGTGTGCCCAGGTGCATGGAGGCTTTGGTGCACCCTAGAGAGCCAGATCCAATGTGGCGTTGTGCACGCGCATGTTGTTGCGCATGCCCACTCTCTCTGGCGGCGCGTGAAGGCGTGTGCGGTGCCTTCTGACAGTCAGACAGTGGAGGTGAGCTCTAATCTACCTGTTCTCCAACCAGTGAGCACGTTGGTGGCCTTGATTTGCGGCGATGACGGCTAGAACATGGTGCTTTCAACAAGGCTGCACCTTTCTTTCTCTCACCCCGGCGAACGACGACGGCTCTAGCGATGCGAGGACCACCGTCGGACTCTTCTCATCAAGTTGGAGTTGATGGTGGCAGCGATGTCATCAATTGATGAACGGACATCAACCAAGCTTGATTCGAACACTTTCTCTCTCTAAAAACTCACTTCTCTCCTCAAAGCCATTTTCTCTTTCATATTTAAATTTTTAAATTCTCCTCCCTCTTTCTCTTCACTTTTTAGCCACTTTAAATTAAATACAAGCTTCTCTAATAAAATGGGTAAACAAAATAATAAACACCCATCTTTCTCCTTGTTTTTACTTTTAACTCGAACTTAAAATTTTTATTCAAATCAATCCAAGAATCTATTTAATGAGCTTCCAAAAATAATTCTTCTTATTTTTTAATTACCAACTTAAAGATTCGAAACCGAATCTAAGACCCATTTAGCTAACCCGAAAGTTGGGTTGTTACAAATTATGTTTGTGCGGCATGCCAAATTGGTAAAAACATGTTTTTTTTTCATTTTCTACTTCTCATACCGTTTACAAGCAACCTTTTGAGCTTGTTGAGATAGATGTATGGGGGCTAGCTCCTATTTCTTCCAATAGCTACAGATACTTTGTAATTTTTGTTGACTTGTATGGTAGGAATACATGGCTTTACCTTTAGAGAAATAAAAGTGATGTTGCTTCAGCATTTGATGCGTTTATGACTTTTGTTCAAACTCAATTTAATACTTATATTCTTGCTTTGCAAATTGATAGAGAATGATAATTCATATTTTTGGAAAATCTTGCGATCAAAGCTGGTATTAAACTCAGGAAATCATGCCCTCATACCTCTCAGCAGAATGGTGTTGTACAGAAGAAGCATAGGCACATGGTCGAAACATCACTTACCTTGCTTGCACAAGCTTCCTTTCCACTCAAGTAATGGTCGTATGTTGTGCTATATTTTGTTTTTCTTATCAATAGAATGCCTACCAATTCTTTTGAGTGTATGTCTCCCTATCAGAAATTGTTTACAAAGCTACATGATTATTCTTTTCTTAAGACATTTGGTTGCTAGTGTTTCCCTCACATAAGGTGTGACAACCCGAATTTTTGAGTCAACATTTGGGTGTTGACCCAGGTCGTGGACCTAAGTGTGGGATTGGACCATTGAATCAATTGGGCCGAGTTTGGGATTTAACTGATGAGAATTGGACTTTTTGGGCTTGAGAGGTGACCTTTTTATAAAGTGGAAGAATGTTGGGGATTTATGATGTGAATATCCCCTTTTGAATTAAAATGGGCTGATCGCCCATTTAACTGCCTTGTCCCCACATGAAAAAGAAAGAAATGACAAAGTAATATCAATTTTCTTTTCCATTATCATCCTTCTCCTACACACTACCATTTCTCTTTTTTCAACCTTGGTTTTCTAGAACTAAATATCCAAGCTTTATATCCCAAATTTCTCATCCAAGATTCAAGGTTCAAGTATGTTAGTCTTCATCTCCCGAGCTTCAAGAAAAGTATAGTCTCTTGGTGGAAAAGTAAGATAACTATTTATGGGTTTTTCGAAATTTTGAAGCTTTGATGGATTTTTAGGGCTTTCCTTTGATATTCGGTGGTATAAATTCATGTAGGTTCTCACCATAATTATTAATCCAAGCTCTGATTCGTTTTTCATGATTTGGTGGAAAGTGGTTAAGAGCTCTTGCAAGTTAAAGACATAGAGAAAGTTTGAGGAATTTTTTGGGTAAGCTTAAATCAGGGATTCTTGCTAAAGGTCAGTACATTTATGACCCCTTTGATTATTGAATATTATAAAGTAATTGCCTTGCTTGATTGTGGTTAAGATTACTAGTTTTGGTGTAAAGGCAACTTAAAGAGTTGTTAAAGGTAAATCTCGAATTTAATGTTAGTAAGGTGTACAAATGGTAGTAAACCACCCTAAATAACTCCCATAATATATAGGTTTGAGTTAAGGGGTTGAGGGTTACGTTTGAGGGCTTGGGAAGTGACTTCCCGAGCATTGAAAGCCATTTTTTGAGCTTCAGTATTAGTACACGGGGAGCCCGTATCGATACCCTATTTTATATTTGATAAACACAAACGATTTTAGAAGGTCATATTGGTATGCCTAAGGAGGGTATCAATACCCCATGCCTTACTCAAATTCTAGTAGCTAATTAGTGTACTGGTACGCTTTGGGGCGTATCGTCCTTCTCTATTTGTCAAAGAAGTCTATACCAAACTTATAAGTGAACCCTTTGACTACTAGTCTTGCCTTATATTTCTGGGTTGACCCATCGGGTCTAAGTTTCTTTCTAAAAACCCACTTAGAGTTGATAGGTTTAAATATTCTAGGCAATTCAACCAACTCCCATGTGTGATTAGACATTATTGACTCTAGTTCATCATTTATTGCAGCTCTCTAGACACTAGCGTCAATTGTACTTATAGCTTTATCATACGACTTTGGATCCTCATCTAAAAAGAAAGTCTGAGCTATAGGAACAGAAATTGAGTCTACATCACTTATTTTAGAGATAAAGGAAGTTAGGAAATCTGGACCTAAGGTACAACCTACCATTTGTCTTTTACTTATTCTAGGCTCTAATTCTATCTCTAGAGAATCCTTTGCAGTGTAAAACCCCAGAAGGTTAAAAAAAAATGATTGAGATGGCAACCAATGGGTTTTGAACCCGTGACCTTGGCTACATGGACCTATATTATAACCAATTAAGCTAAGCAAGCTCTTGGATATAAGTTACACCCACTTATTTTTAAGTGGTTCTCGAAAAAGTTTAAAAAAATAAAATAATACAAATATCTCACATACCCCTCTTTAAGGCATTAATTAGGATAATCTACCTTAAACAAGGGACCTAGAACCTCCCATTTTTCCCCGACCACTTACCTTCCTCTACCGGTCAACAGCCTCGATCCGCCCCTACCGCGCCGCCATGTCGTGCACCCCATTACCCTCATGATCGCAACCTTGCATCGACCAAAACCCTTAAAGCCACGTGCTCGGTCGCCACTGCAATCGCCGGTAATCGGGAAATTTAGGTTTGTTGAACCTAGGGTTAAACCCTTTCAGGTTTTGCTTTTTCGGTCGTCGTGGCTAGCCATTTGACGGTCTAGCACCACCGCTGCCTTCGCCGTGCTGAGCCGATCAAAACACATGCCTTTGATCGCTGGTTCACTACCGTGTTAAACCCCATCGGAGTTACGCCGAACCTAATCACTTTTCTTTTCGATTTGGTAAGTTTGGTACGATTTCCGGCTTAAATTCAAGATTTTGGGTGAGTTATGGGAGTTTTGTGGGATTTCCAGTGCATTTTTGGCCTTTTCCGGCCATTTCGGTCACGCGTGGGCTTCACGCGCCGTTTGGAGCAATTTCTGATGGTGGCTGTTATACCAGCCGGCCCAGACCAGGCCTGACCCGTAGATCGAGCTGCCCGAATCGATCCAGACCAAATTGGTCTGGGCCTATTGGTAAACCCGACCCGAGTTGACCCGAACCTGACCTGGGTTTGACCCATTGCCCAAGTCAACCCAGTTAGTCAACCTAGTGAGTCAACTCACCCAAGTCAACCCAGTGAGTCAACTCCCCAAGTCAACCCAATGAGTCAACTCGCCCGAGTCAACCTAGTGAGTCAACTCGCCTGAGTCAACTAGTGGACCACTGACGTCAGCATTGACTGACTGCTGACATCAATGTTGACTTTGACCAGTGATGTCAGCATGACGTTAGTGTTGACTTTGACAGTTGAAGTTATCGTTAACTTTGACCAAAAAGTCAACTTTTACCAAAAAACCCTATTTTATGTTTTTCGACGTCCTGAGTCTGATTTTGAAGCCCGTTTCATGAAATTATAACCTGAAAGCCTCCAAATTGGACATTGAACTAGAACATGTATTTGCCTTAAGTTAAATTATTTGAGAAATGTTGTAGAACAAATGATTGACATTGATCTTTTGATTAAAGGTACTCGTGGATCTCCCGATCGTGCCTTCACCCAGCTTAGTTTGTGCCGATCAGTACTACCCCGTGATCCCATCGTCACTCGTACGGTTTCATAACTTAGTATTTTATTTCAATCAAGATCTGAATCTGTTAGTAACTGTAATCCTTGTCGATCTAGGTTCCAATACCATAGCAAAGTGTAATCCCGGTGCCCAGTATATTATCGGACCTACCTAACTTTTGATGTATGTTCCTTATGTGCTATATGACTGATTTCTAATTGTTATACCTGCTTTATATGTTCTATCAACCGGTTATGTACACGTGATTATTTACTTGATTTTACATGAACATAGCATGTTTTTTGAAGTAAGCATGATTATACTATATGATTGATATATGCCTTAATACCCGATATGACAAGCATGTTCTATGATTACCGTTTATCAGTATAGAATTGTGTTCATCGAGTGTTGTTCTTACTGTTTACTACTGCATACTATGATGCTGCCTGGATTGATTAATAGAGGTACTTGGGTTATGATATGAAGTATCGTAAGGTTCAGCCCTGATCCGGCTGGTAATTCTGCCCGTATGAGGTTTCTATGCTTCAGCTAGGGTAATTCTGCCCGTATTCGGTTCCTACGCTTCGGCTAGGGTAATTCTGCATGGACCTAAGGTATTTCCTTAGGATGGTGCCCATGCCCAATGGGCTCGGATTAACGCCTATATATGATACCGTTCTGGGGAACCATATCATGAAGTTTGGTTAGAGGGTAGTTAAGTTATGGAAACTTGCATGCGTATGAACATGTCTTACTGAAATGTTTTACTATGCTACTGATATAAATGTTTTTACTTGCACTGTTGGAACACATTAAGCTCTCTAGCTCATACCCCATCTTTCTCCCTTTTTAGATATTTTGGATAGGCTACCCTGTACCTGACACTCGGAGGATCGACACATTCCGTATTCTATATAGATTGTAATGTTTCCATCCACCATTTTGTTATTTCAGGGTGACATGTGCCTATATTTTGAGATATACGACGTTTTGTTACGATCTTTTTGATACCTTACTTGATGTTGCCTATTTTGTAATCATTATATGTCAAGTTTATAAAGATGACTTTATCAGTTTACGTAGTTATATATATATATATATATATTCAAATTAAATACTTGAATATTTGACAAAATTTTAATTTAGATATTTAAGTTGAGATGTGCCCCTTTGACTTGGTCCTCCCGCATAGGCCGGTCTAGGGGGTTACATTTGATTGGTATCAGAGCTTTTGGTTTTAAAACCTCAGACCGTGGGTGAGTCCATTTAAAGTATTACTTTGAAATGTTTTACAAAAGTTTTTTGAAACGGGTCATGTTTACAAGTTTTATGTTTAATCGTGTTCGATTATCCGGTGTCATAAACTGATCTTAGGTTCTATTTCTTGTAGAGATCCTTCGATATGAGCACCAAAAGGGGCCGATGACCCACCCGTGGGCGAGGTCAAACCGCTAGATTTACAGACCCGATTGAGGATCTAGTGGTCAATCCAGCTACCCCTATTGATCCTTCAGCTCCCGTAGAACTTTCCACCCCTCGTGGTCCCTCGGTTTCGACGGTTCCACCATCTGCTCTTGGTATTGATATGACTACTCCGGTCAGACGAGCGACAGTTTCTGGACCCGAGCCTATGACTGGAGTTATTGATGAGAGTTTGAGTAGACTGTTTCTTCAGCTGATTCTGGATGTAGTCAGAGCATCGAGTGTCGCTCCAGAAGTCCCCATCTCCCAGACCTTGTTTGCTAACGGGATCGGGACCTTCTCAGGATCTCTTAGTGGAGCACCAACCGAGGCTGAGGAATGGTTGTATGACACCGAGCGACGAATGGATGAGATAGGTTTTGAGCCATCCAAGAAATACTTGGGTGTTGTATCTATGCTGAATGGGAATGCCCATACCTGGTGTAAGTTTATTATGAGTAGCGTTCCTTCTGATCGGTTGACATGGGATTTCTTCAAGGAACGATTTAGGAACCGTTACCTGGGCGAACGGTTCTTGAGGGAGAGACGACATGCATTGAAGGACCTGGTGGAGGGTTCTATGACAGTGGATGAGTATGAGATACAGTTTCTGGAATTGTAGAAATACGGTACTTATTTAGTTTCTAATGAGAAGGACATATGCGACAAATTCTTAGAGGGTCTTCGTATTGGGATACATGATCAGGTGGCTACACACTATGATGAGGTGTTTGAGGATTTGGTAAATCGGGCCAAGACTGTAGAAAAGATGGAAATTTTAGTAGCTAGTCAGAGTAGTAGAGATAGAGACCGGGATAGAGGCAGGGATCGAGGGCGAGATAGAGACCGATCTTGGAGACCCTCTGGCCAGGGAAAGTCTCACGCGCACCCTGATAAGAGGGCTCGCACTGCAGCATATCAGAAGGGTGGTTCGAGTTATAGGCCCCCGACACCACAGGGACCAGCTATTTGTCGAGGTGATTCATCTGGATTCACTCCTATACCTTTGTGTAAGTATTGTGGTAAGTTACACCGAGAAGAGTGTAAGAAGATGTTGGTGCTTGCTTTCGTTGTGGATCCACTGAGCACTTCAAGAAAGAGTGTCCACACCCACCTTCTGTAGACCGATCGTCGTTTCAAACCCCTGTCCGTTCCTAAACTCCAGCCCGTTTGTAGATGTTGCGTGTAATAAGTGCTACGCAATTGTGCAGGTATACACATCGCAAGTAATAAAGTGATACGAGTATCGAGTATCGTCTCCACAGGGATTGGTTAGGGCCACTTTGCTTAAGTTACTGCGTTGGAAAAGAAAAACACAAGTAGGTGATTGTAGGAATTATAACTAATGAGTAAATTAAGAGCAATAAACTAAAAGAGTAGATGAAATCAAATAAGAGAGAGAATATGCCAGGTTATCGTGAGTTGAGGTGTGATGGCCAATTGGATCGTCTTGCTAAAAGAGTGCAAGGGCAACTCAGTTGCCGTGGCAACTTGCACAGCGGGGTTGCCTTGGCAACTAATCGATGGTTGCCTGGGCGACTAGCTGGACAACTACTTGGGTGGCTAGGCAGCAACTTCAAGGTTCGGCGAAGCGTTCTTCAATGGTTTCTTCTTATCCCTAAGTTGAAACTCTATCTATTTGTGCATGCCTTGATAATACATCCCTGCATGAATCAAGGGTGAACAACAACCAATCTTGCACTCCTCTTAGCCGTTGAAATCCTTAGCTTGTTCCTAAGCCGGATTAATCTTCACCATCAATAGATTGAATAAAGACCATACTCATTCGTTTCTTGAATCTAACTCTCCCGATATTAGATAAATAGATGAAGTTACGAGATTCTATCCCAATTCACTCGCAAACAAGAATAAGAACCAAGAACGAGTAAACCTTGAATTGAAAATGCAAAATCTTATTACCTAAACAAAATCCAATTGTTTTTCACAACAACAAAACACAATAACCCCAACCAATCAAGTTAGTTCATGGTTGGGTTCAAAAGATATACAAAGAATAATCCCCAAACCATGAATCTAATGGAAGCAAAGAAGAAGAAGAAATTGAACTCTCTCACCCTTGATCTCTTGTCGAAATCTCTTTCTTCTTGCCCTTTGGAGTTTGTCAAAATTTCTCTCTTCTTGCTCCTTGGAGTTGACAGGTTGGTGATCTATTTATAGGGCTAGGTCAAAGTCCTTCTTTGATGAGGAAGTTAAGTTGGAATTAAATTATCTTTAATGAATATAATTCTTTATTATAATTATATTCCTTCTAGAACTTCTCCTATCTTCTTGGAATTTAATTCTTCTTTAACCTCTTCATGGAAATCAAACTCCTTTGGGATTTAGCTTTGCTCCACGTCATCTTGGGCTTGTCTAGTCATCAATTTCGACTACCATATCACCTTATCCCTTATCAAAAATTGCCTTGGCAACTAGCTCGGCATCTCCTTCGTGCATTGCCCTGGCAACTGCGTCGGCATCTCCTTCATGCACTGCCCTGGCGACTGGTTCTAGCCTTGTTTAGGCAAGTGATTCTGCACATACACAAAAACACACCAAAGCAGCATCTTTTTCCACAAAAATCACCAAGTTATGTAATCAAGCTCAACGGTGGAAAGAAACATGAATTAATGCATGAATGACTAATTATGCAACTAATATGAGCTTAAGTCTAACAATAATATGAGTAAAAAGGGTAATAAAAATAGTACTTTTGAACACTTATCACACCCCCAAACTCGAACTATTGCTTGTCCTCAAGCAATGCAAACTAATAATTACCCACCAAGACTTTAATCATCAAAGTCATGCTTCAAACTTGAATTCAAACCTCGGAACCATGGCACAAAGTATGATCACCTTTTAATTTTTCGGATAGCACAAAAATTACCCTGAACCAAACTATAATGCTCGTGACAATGTATGTTCGTAGTTGTGTACAAGTTGATTTTCTAGATTCTATGTGAACAATAGGCTTTTATCAATTTAATTACTGGGGCATTTATTTTTATTTTCACTAGAGCCAATTTCGGGCATCTCTAGCGATTTTTTAATGTGCATTAACTACTAGAGCCAGTTTCGGGCACCTCTAGCAAGAAATTAACTTTTAATTTTCAATTTTAAATTTACCCAAATTTTAAGCAACCTAAGTTCACTAAGTCTTTTTCAATCAACAAGCCACAACCGTGTAAAAAACATTAGCATCATAGTAAAATTCTAAGTTCTTTTCATGCAATCCTAAAATTAAAGGCTCTTTCAATTAAGTGCAGTGGCAAAAATTCATCATTGGATATTCAACAAGTCTTAAGCAATTAAATCCAATTAAAGGCATGGCAAGTAACATATGCAACCTATATGTGATTGCTAACGATGAATGCAACTAAACATGAAACTAACTAGAAACCAACACCCCCCAAACTCGAGAGAAGCATTGTCCTCAATGCATGTAAAAGTGAAACAAAATTTAAAAGAAGCTAAATGAAATGAGTTAGTTGGAGAGGTCGTCACCTCGAGTGATAAGTTTCCTTCATACCGTTTCTTTGATTCATTTTTTGGTCAGTGGTTGAATGCTTGTGGCTGGTACTGCGTGAATAGCATTGCTTTGATTTGATCCATGTTTTCCAAGGCAGGTTCACTTGCCTGGGCATCAGTAGTTGCCAAAGCCATTGTTGTTGCCTGGGCATCGCCAGTTCCTATGTCGTGGCTACTGCTGAGGTAGTTGTAGGGGCGTCCTCTGTTGCGGTTGTCGTGGCAAGTAGTCGGCAGTGAATTTCCTTAGCATGGTGGTTGTGAATCTTGTTGTGGAAAAGAAAATAAAACCTGGAAACTAAAGATAATGAAGAAAAATAAAATATCTCCTAAAAATTCCAAAAATAAATAAAGAGAAAAAAAACCGAAAATAATAGAAAAAAAATAGTTCGAAAAAATAAAAATAAAAAGAAAAAGAAAAAGAAAATATCGAAAGGAGAGCATGCTCATGCATCTCCTAAGGTGTCAACTTCTTTGTTACGTTCTACATTGGCACCGTTGTAGTGCTTCAATCTTTGTCCGTTGACTTTGAATTCATGTTCGTCAGTGATGGACTTGATTATCACGGCACCATGAGAGAATGGTTTGACAACTTCGAATGGTCCAGACCATCTTGATTTTAGTTTTCTCGGGAAAAGTTTTAGCCGAGAATTGAATAAGAGAACTAGTTGCCCTAGCATGAATTGTCGCGGCAATAGTTTCTTGTCATGCCATTGCTTTGTTTTCTCCTTGTAGATTCGTGCATTGTTATAGGCGAGTGCACGAAATTCTTCTATCTCGTTGAGGTCTAACAAATGCTTTTGCCCAGCACTTTCCCAATCCATATTCACGATCTTGATTGCCCAACATGCCTTGTGTTTGATTTCCACTGGTAGATGGCATGTTTTCCCATAGACAAGTCGGAAGGGGGACATACCTAAGGGTGTTTTGAATGTAGTACGATATGCCCAAAGTGCGTCATCTAGTCTTACTAACCAATCCTTCCTAGAGGGATTTACAACTTTCTCGAGTATACCCTTCAACTATCGGTTGGAAATTTTTGCTTGCCCATTGGTTTGTGGGCGATATTGCCTGTCCTTTGGCAACGATCACATTGCTTGTAGAACTCTTGGGCATCTTTGTACAGTGTTGGCCAATTAAAACTGGATTGCAAAACTTTGGCCGCGGTATGAGTTCCTCTAAAATGTCCTCCATAGGGTGAAGATTGGCATTTTCGGAGTACATTCTATTGCTCTTCTCCAGGGACACATCAGCGTATGACCTGATCTGCACATTGTTTAAACAAAAGAGGCTCGTCCCAAAAGTAATGTTTAGCATCATTGCGGAACCGCTTCTTCCCTTGGTGAGTAAAGCCATAAGGTAAAATACCACAAATAAGGAAATTAACTAAATCTGCGTACCAGGGTATTGTCGTGGCATGTGTTGCCGTGGCGACTGCTCTCAAGATTGCCGAGCTGTGTGCGTCTAGAGTTGCCGAGGCGTGCGCGTCAAGAGCTGCTGTGGCGTCGAGGGTTGCCAAGGCATGGACATCCATGGTTGCCGAGGCGTGCGCATCAAGAGCTACTTCGGCGTCGAGGGTTGCCGAGGCATGCGCATCCATGGTTGCCGAGGCGTGCACGTCAAGAGTTGTTGCGGCGTTGAGGGTTGCCGAGGCATGCACATCCATGTTTGCCGAGGCGTCAAGGGTTGCCGATGTGTGCGCATCCATGGTTGCCGAGGCAACTAAAAGTTGCTCATCCGGGAATGCATCGCATATCTCTAAATTTGCTTCCTCCTCCCTATTACGTTCGAAACGTGATAAGTGATCGGCCACTTGATTTTCTGTTCCTTTCCTGTCCTTAATTTCAATATCAAATTCTTGTAAAAGTAATATCCAACGAATCAAACGAGGTTTGGCATCCTTTTTAGCAAATAGATACTTAATTGTCGAATGGTCCATATGAACAATTACCTTTGTACCAATCAAATAGGATCAAAACTTGTCAAATGTGAAAACTACAGCTAGTAACTCTTTCTCCGTTGTTGTGTAATTCACTTGAGCACTATTAAGAGTTTTACTAGCGTAGTATATCACATGAAATGTCTTACCTGTGCGTTTGCCTAGGAGTGCTCCTACCACGAAATCACTTGCATCACACATGAGCTCAAAAGGTAGCGTCCAATCTGGTGGAACGACAATAGGTGCCGAGGTAAGCTTTTCCTTTAGGGTTTCGAATGCTTGGGCGCAAGAATCATCAAAATTAAAGACTTTATCCTGTTCAAGCAAATTGCACAAGGGTTTAGTAATTTTAGAAAAATTATGAATGAACCTCCTGTAAAAACCTGCATGTCCAAGAAAGTTTTGAATTCTTTTAATCAAACTTGGTGGGGGTAATCTCTCGATCACGTCCACCTTGGCTTTGTCTACTTCAATTCCCTTGGATGAAATCTTGTGGCCGAGCACTATTCCTTCCTCTACCATAAGATGGCACTTCTCCCAATTAAGGATTAAATCGGTTTCTTCACATCTTGCCAACACTTTCTCTAAATTGCCGAGGCAACTGTCGAAGTAATTACCAAAAATGGAAAAAATTATCCATGAAGATCTCAAGGAAGTCTTCGACCATGTCAGAAAAGAGTGTCATCATGCATCTTCTAATGTTATTGTATATCTGAGAAAACTTGAGGAGGGTCGTTTCCGATACTTCTTATAGTCCATCCGTACTCTTCATCGGGTGACAATATTGCCCAAAAAGAATTGGGCCAATGTGCTCCCAACTACTCCCTTTTGCATTACCATGGTAGATGTGTCTTTATTCCGTGTTCCCTTGTAGTCAGTGCACATCTTCCACCTTGCTACTGTTCCTGAAGGCATGAATTTACTATTAGGAAAAATTATATCAACATCCAACCATTTAATTACCTCATTCTCGTCGGGCTCCATCATGGTTGGATGTAGCCTTCGTTGTCGTGGCAATCAGTTGCCAAAACTTGCTGTAAGTCAAGGGAAAAACCAATTTTCTGAAATGCTTTATGAATCCAAACACCTTTTTTTTTTACCTCTCAAACATCTCCAGCAGTAGAGATTTTGATGGCTTCAAATCTACCAACATCGATTCCTCAAGACATACCTGCAATGGACGAGGTGAGTTTTTAAAGAATTCAAAAGGTTCAACCATTACCTGCTCATATTCCATTGGCAAACTATTATCATATTGTTGATCTTGCATGTGGTCGTGCAATTGCCGTGGCAACTGTAGATGAGAGCAATCTATAGATTCCTGCTTTAACATCAACGTTGTAACCTTCTGGGCATCAAGTTCCTCACAATTTGCTGTAGTATTGTTGTTCTCAGCTTCACTAAGTGTTGTCGCGGCATTGCTCTATTCAGGCTCCTCAATCATTGCCGAGGCAATTTGTTGCTCAGGCTCATCATGTGTTGGGCAGACTTTCTCATCAACATACTCTCGACTTTGAGGTTTTAGTTGTTCCTCACAAATTGAAGATCTTTCCTTGCATTGTTCCTTGTCCTCTTGCCTTGGGACTTCAGTATCCCTAGGAATGAATTGTTGGTGCATGTTATCCATTACATACGTGGATCTCCTCGATTGATCTTCTGAATCCCCCAAGGTTGCATCCCACTGAGCTATCCTCGTATCCATGGACTTTGATAGCTCTCGAATCTCTTCAATTGATCCATCAAGTCTAGCCAAGGAAGCTAGCAACGTTTCCTCCAAGAAATTGGAATGCTCTTGAAAAGGTCTACATTGCCATGGCATATCTGTTGCTGCGGCAAAATTGTTATGGTAAAAAAAAAATTGAGCTTTTTGACCATACCATGAAGAATTTTGCTGCTAGTTCCCTCTATGGTCCTCCATGTAGTTATATGCACTGAAAATGTGAGGGCAATTTTCAAACACATGATGTTCTCCATACATAGCACAAGATTTTTCCACAGTATAGGCTCTTTGGGCATTTCTCGGTTGATATAGGTAATCATCAAAGGGTGCAAGAAACTCTTGATTGGATTGATTCCTATCTTCCAACATCATTTCTCGAATAGATCAGCTTTTATTTCCTGAGATGTTGATGTCCCTTAACTTGTAGCACACCTAAATTTTTTTTTGATAAATCAAACAAAAAGAAAAGTTAGTAAAACTAAGAGAGAAAAAATCCAATAACAAAAACAACTAACACCAATTGCCAATCCCCGACAACGACGCCAAAAACTTGTTGCGTGTAATAAGTGTTACGCAATTGTGAAAGTATCCACGTCGCAAGTAATAAAGTGATACGAGTATCGAGTATCGTCTCCACAGGGATTGGTTTGGGCCACTTTGCTTAAGTTACTGCGTTGGAAAAGAAAAACACAAGTAGGTGATTGTAGGAATTATAACTAATGAGTAAATTAAGAGAAATAAACTAAAAGAGTAGATGAAATCAAATAAGAGAGAGAATAGGCCAGGTTATCGTGAGTTGAGGTACGATGCCCGATTGGATCGTCTTGGTAAAAGAGTGCAAGGGCAACTCAGTTGCCGTGGCAACTTGCACAACGGGGTTGCCTTGGCAACTAATCGATGGTTACCTGGGCGACTAGCTGGGCAACTACTTGGGCGGCTGGGAAGCAACTTCAAGGTTCAGCGGAGCGTTCTTCAATGGTTTCTTCTTATCCCTAACTTGAAACTCTAGCTATTTGTGCATGCCTTGATAATACATCCCTGCATGAATCAAGGGTGAACAACAACCAATCTTGCACTCCTATTAGTCGTTGAAATCCTTAGCTTATTCCTAAGCCGGATTAATCTTCACCATCAATAGATTGAATAAAGACCGTACTTATTCGTTTCTTGAATCTAACTCTCCCGATATTAGATAAATAGATGAAGTTACGAGATCCTCTCCCAATTCATTCACAAACAAGAATAAGAACCAAGAATGAGTAAACCTTGAATTGAAAGTGCAAACTCTTATTACCTAAACAAAATCCAATTGTTTTTCACAACAACAAAACACAATAACCCCAACCAATCAAGTTAGTTCATGGTTGGGTTCAAAAGATATACAAAGAATAATCCCCAAACCATGAATCTAATGGAAGCAAAGAAAAAGAAGAAGAAATCGAACTCTCTCCCCCTTGCTCTTTTGTCGAAATCTCTTCCTTCCTGCCCTTTGGAGTTTGTCAAAATTTCTCTCTTCTTGCTCCTTGGAGTTGACGGCTTGGTGATCTATTTATAGGGCTAGGTCAAAGTCCTTCTTTGAGGAGGAAGTTAAGTTGGAATTAAATTATCTTTAAAGAATATAATTCTTTATTACAATTATATTCCTTCTAGAACTTCTCCTATCTTCTTGGAATTTAATTTTTCTTTAACCTCTTCATGGAAATCAAACTCCTTTGGGATTCAGCTTTGCTCCACGTCATCTTGGGCTTGTCTAGTCATCAATTTCGACTACCATATCACCTTATCCTTTATCAAAAATTGCCTTGGCAACTAGCTCAGCATCTCCTTCATGCATTGCCCTGGCAACTGCGTCGGCATCTCCTTCATGCACTGCCCTGGCAACTGGTTCTAGCCTTGTTTAGGCAAGTGATTCTGCACACACACAAAAACACACCAAAGCATCATCTTTTTCCATAAAAATCATCAAGTTATGTAATCAAGCTCAACGGTGGAAAGAAACATGAATTAATGCATAAATAACTAATTATGCAACTAATATGAGCTTAAGTCTAACAATAATATGAGTAAAAAGGGTAATAAAAATAGTACTTTTGCACACTTATCAGTAGACATCTATTCAGACATCGGGTTCAGGGTGTTACCAGAGTAGAGCTCCCAGGTCTACTGCTAGATCTGATAGTAGAGGTTGATCACATCAGAGTAGGGGACCGATCATGAATGATGCCAGGCAGCCTGTACTTGTTTATGCTACTAGACGTCGTGACGGCAGAGATGAGCCAAACGTCATTGCAGGTATATTTATTATATTTGTTGTTCCATACTTTGCATTGCTTGACAACAGTTCCACCCATTCCTACGTCTCAAAATCTGTATCCCAAGACCTCCAGATTCCAGTTGATACTATAGAAAGTGCAGTTACAGTTATGAGTCCGGTGTGCCAATCAATGGTTGTGGATAGGGTTTTCTGGTGATGTCCCCTCGAAGTTCAAGGGGAAATCTTCCCATCCAAACTTATGGAGCTACCATTAGAAGAGTTTGATTTGATTCTAGGCATGGATTGGTTGATTGTACTTCGGGTTAACTTAGATTGTGAGTCCAAGAGAGCAGTTCTGAAGACTTCTGATGATCAGACAGTGGTTCTTGTTGGTGAACACCGAGGGTATCTGTCTAATGTCATATCTGCCTTGGCTGTTGACAGGATGATCTGAAAGGGGTATCAGACCTTCATTGCCTATTTCTTGAATACCAAAGGCTCTTTGTCTAAGATTGAGGAGATTCGTACTGTTAGAGAGTTTCCTGATATTTTCCCCGAGGAGTTACATGGGTTACCTCCGAATAAGGATGTCGAGTTTGAGATTGAAACCTATCTGGGATCTGCGCCAGTTTCTCTGAATCCCTACAGTATAGCTCCTAAGGAGCTGAAGATTTAGTTGCAAGAGCTCCTAGACCGAGGATTCATTCGACCTAGTTCTTCGCCTTGGGGAGCCTCTGTTCTTTTTGTGAAAAAGAAATATGGTTCTTTTAGGTTGTGCATTGACTATCGAAAGTTGAATAAACTGGCAGTCAAGAATAAGTACCCGCTACCCAGGATCGATGACTTGTTCAATCAGTTTTGAGGAGCCACAGTTTTCTCAAAGATTGATCTCCGTTCTAGGTATTATCAGTTGAAGATAAAGGGGTCTGATGTAGCGAATACGGTCATTCACACCAGATATGGGCATTACGAGTTTCTAGTAACATCGTTTGGTCTGACTAATGCTCATGACGCCTTTATGGATCTGATTAACTAGTATTCCGGCCCTACCTGGACCAGTTTGTAGTGGTGTTCATTGATGACATTCTAGTCTACTCCCGGACTGAGGCAGAACATGTTGGGCATTTGAGGATTGTTCTGCAGACCCTCGGAGAACACAAATTGTACGCCAAGCTGAGCAAGTGTGAATTTTGGCTCGAGGTAACCTTTTTTGGACATGTGGTATCAGCTCGAGGTATCCAGGTTGACCCGAGCAAGATCGAGGCCATTGAAAGTTGGAAACAACCTAGGAATGTTCTGAGATTCGTAGTTTCTTGGGTTTAGCTGGGTATTACAGATGCTTCGTAGAGCGTTTCTCCATCATTGCTGCCCCTCTAACGAAGTTGTTAAGGAAGAATGTTCCATTTATTTGGACTGATACTCAGCAGGATAGCTTCGAGAAGTTGAAGACAACTTTGACGCAAGCTCCAGTTTTAACCCAGCCTGAGTCTGGGAAGTATTTCACAGTTTATAGTGATGCATCGCACTCTGGACATGGTTGTGTTTTGATGTAGGATGTCAGAGTGATCGCTTATGCGTCTCGTTAGTTGAGGCCACATGAGTGTAACTATCCTACTCATGATCTGGAGATGGTTGTTGTAGTCTTTGCCTTGAAGATTTGGAGACACTATCTCTATGGAGATAAATGTTACATCTATACAGATCATAAGAGCCTGAAGTACATTCTTACACAGAAAGAGCTTAATCTAAGACAGGGTCGTTGGCTTGAGCTTCTTAAAGATTATGATTGTGTGATTGAGTATCACTCGGGGAAAGCCAATGTTGTTGCTGATGCTTTGAGCCGTAAGGCTATTTCAGACTTGAGATCTCTGTTTGCCAGGATGAGTATCTATGATGATGTCAGTCTACTAGCAGAGTTGCAGGTTAAACTGACATTGGTCAAGGAGATTAAGGCCAAGCAGCTCCATGATAGTTCCTTACTTCCTGTCATACAACAGGTTGAGCAGGGATCTACCTCTGTTTATGCTTTTGACCAAGATGGGGTCTTGTGCTTTAAGGGCTGATATTGTGTTCCAGATGATACCGAGTTGAAACGGGCTATCCTCAGCGGGGCTCATAGCAGCCCTTATGCTATGTGTTAAGTGTTCAAAAGTACTATTTTTCTTACCCTTTTTATTCATATTATTGCTAGACTTAGGCTCATATTAGTTGCATTATTATCCATTCATGCATGTTTGCATTGTTTCCTTGGTGGACAAGCTTGATTTCATATTTTGCTTAATTTTATGGAAAAAGATACTGCTTCGGTGTGTTTTATGTGTGTGTGCAGAATCACTTGCCAAAGCAAGGCTAGAGCTAGTTGCTAGGGCAATGCATGAAGGAGATGTCGATCTAGTTGCCAGGGTAATTTTCGATAAGGGATAAGATGATATGGTAGTCGAAATTGATGACTAGATAAGCCCAAGATGACGTGGAGCAAAGTTAAATCCCAAAGGAGTTTGATTTCCATTAAGAGGTTAAAGAGAAATTAAATCCCAAGAAGATAGGAGAAGTTCTAGAAGGAATTTAAATATAATAAAGAATTATATTCTTTAAAGATATTTAATTCCAACTTAACTTCCTCCTCAAAAAAAGACTTTGACCTGGCCATATAAATTAAGGATCAAGCCGCCAACTCCAAAAGAGAGGGAGAGAGGAGAGAAATTTTGACAAGATCAAAAGGGGGAGATTTCGACAAAGAGGCATCAACCATTCTTCATCTTTTTCTTTCTTGTTCAACTAGGTTTATGCTAGGAATTCTTTGTCTTATGTTTCTATAAACCTAGCCATGAACTAAATCTATTTGGCTAAGGTTATTGTGTTTTGTGGTTGTGAGAAACAATTGGATTTTGTTTAGGTAATAAAAGTTTGCACTTTCAATTCAAGGTTTACTCATTCTTGGTTTTTCTTCTTGTTTGCGAGTGAATTGGGAGTAGATCTCGTAATTTCATCTATTTATCTAATATCGGGAGAGTTAGATTCATGAAATGAATGAGTATGGTCTTTATTCAATCTATTAATGGTGAAGATTAATCCGGCTTAGGAATAAATTAAGGATTTCAACGGCTAAGAGGAGCGCAAGATTGGTTGTTGTTCACCCTTGATTCACGCAGGGATGTATTATCAAGGCATGCACAAATAGCTAGAGTTTCGACTTAGGGATGAGAAGAAACCATTGAAGAACGCTCCGCCGAACCTTGAAGTTGCTGCCCAGCCGCCCAAGTGGTTGCCCAGCTAGTCGCCCAGGCAACCATCGATTAGTTGCCAAGGCAATCCCGCTGTGCAAGTTGCCACAACAGCTAAGTTTCCCTTGCACTCTTTTACCAAGACGATCTAATCGCCTATCACACCTCAACTCACGATAACCTGGCCTATTCTCTCTCATTTAATTACATCTTCTTTTACTTATTTGATTTCTAGTTTAGTTGTTAGTTAAAACTCCTACAATTTTCTGCTTGTGTTCTTTTACTTTTTACAGTGCAAGAGATTAGATTCTTGAAGTGGCACCAATCCCTGTGTAGACGATATCTTTTATACTATAACTTGCGACGTGTACAGTTGCACAGTTGCGGAGCACTTATTACGCGCAACAAGTTTTTGGTGCCGTTGTCGGGGTTTGGCAATAGCAGCTTTGTTTTTATTTTTCTTGCAATTTTTTTTTCTTGTTTAAGATTCAAAGGGTTAACAAACTTTGGTTTTGCATTGGTATATGACCAGGGCGAGACCGATTACACCAGAATATCCCTTTGGTCCAGAAACCGGACGAACCTTGCAAAGACTCAGTCGAAGGTTAAGAGTAGCAATGGCTAATCAAGACGGCAATATGAATCAAGATGTTCCAGCAGGAAGAGTGATTCTTGCACGAAACATAACTATTCGAGACTATCTTGAAGAAGATCTTGAAGGACTTAATCCAAGAGTTGTTACGCCTGAAATTGAAGCCGACCACTTTGAGTTGAAACCGGTGATGTTCAATATGATTAACACAATTGGTCAATTTGGCGGCTCAGCAACTGAAGATGCACAACAACATCTTAAATTTTTCCTTGAGATTTGCAACTCATTCAAAATACAAGGAGTCACCCCCGATGTTTTATGACTAAGATTATTCCCCTATTCACTGAGAGATAAGGCGAAAGCATGGTTGAATAGTATTCCCGTCGGATCAATAGGATCTTGGACCGATCTTTGTCGTGATTTCCTTGCTCGATTTAATCCTACAAATTTGACTGATAAGCTTCGTAACGAAATTACTTCTTTTCGGTAGGCAGATGATGAATCCATGTATGAGGCTTGAGAGCGATATAGAGAACTTCTACACAAATGCCCCCTACACGGATTCCCAGTGTGGACACAAGTAACAATGTTTTACAACGCTGTGAATACACCAACAAGGATGACGCTAGATGCCTCGGCAAACGACATACCCCTAGATAAGTCGCCGGAGGAAGCAATGCAAATTCTAAACAGGCTTGCAAAGAATGATTATCAATTCCCATCTGCTAGAAGATGAGGAGTTAGACGCCAAGCCACAATACATGAACTAGGATCATCAGACTCAATTTCGGCACAATTGGCCACTCTAACCAAGATGGTCCAGAACATGCAAAAACCAAACAACACACGGGAGGTCAAGGTAATGGATTCCTTTTGTGAGTTATGTGGTGGTAACCATGATTCTTCTGAATGTATGCAGAATATGGAATCCAGCTTTTATTTGGGAATTACAACTGGAACAACAATGTGATGTCCAATACGTACAATCCAGCTTGGAAGAAGCACCTGAATTTTTCATGGAGTAATCCCAACAATGCTCTAAACCAGAACAATCAGAACGCACATGCATCGGGATTCCAGCATAATATGCCACGGTAACAGTACCGCAGCAACAACCGACAACATCTAGTTCTTTGGAAAATTCTCTCAATGCTTTTATGTTGAAAACTGAATCTTATATGGCTGAGAATAGTAACTTCATAAAAAGAACTGATGCTTTTATTAACAGGACCGAGATGAGATTGCAAAACCAAGAGGCGGCAATCAAATCATTGGAAAATCAAGTCGGACAATTTGCTCAAAACCTGAATACTAGACCGCAAGGAGGATTACCTAGTGATACTGAAGTCGCAAGAGGAACTGGCCATGAGCAATGTAAAGCGATCACCACTAGAAGTGGCCAACAACTTAAAGAGGCTCAAGCCGCTCATCAAACAAAACTCCACAAAAAGAACAAGATGAACTCAGCGGCAAAGCCTCAGATGCTAAACCGGGAATTACAGTGGCAACCAGCGATAAGCATGCCTCGGCAACCAGCGATAAGGATGACGCGGCAACCAACGATAGGCACACCACGGCAACCCTAGTTGACAATGCCTCGACAACTCCAGTTGCCCCGGCAATGCCATTAATCAGGTTCCAGACCAATGAAAGGATCGAAGATATCTGACTTCCACCACCATTCCCACAGAGGTTAAAGCGACAAAAACAAGTCCACATCAACTTGCCATTGGTTGAGCCGATTGAACAAATGTCAAACTATGCCAAGTTTATGAAAGACATTGTGTCCAAGAGAACAAGGCTAGGAGAGTTTGAAACAGTTGCCGCAGCAGAGGGATGCATGCCATGTTGCACAATCGTATGCCACCCAAGTTGAAGGATCCCGGAAGTATCACAATACCCTGTTCCATTGGAAACCACTATGTCGGGAAAGCATTATGTGACCTTGGAGAAATCATAAACTTGACGTCTAAATCGGTTTTCCAAAAACTAGGAATCGGGAAGGCAAGACTTATAACAGTTATGCTATAGCTAGCCGACAGATCATATGTGCATCCAGAGGGAAAAATCGAAGAAATACTGGTAAAAGTTGATAAATTTATTTTTCCCGCTGACTTTATTGTTTTGGATTGTGAAGCAGATAAACATGCACCTATCATTCTCGGGAGACCCTTCCTAGCAACAGGGAGAACCTTGATCGATGTTGAAAATGGAGAACTCGCAATGAGGGTGAATGACTAGCAAGTTAAACTAAATATGTTCCAAACACTAAGGCATGTCGATGATCTGGAAGAATGCCAACTTCTTCACACCAGCAGAGTTTAACTTCGACGAGGAATTTAGTTGCCCCGGCAACTACATTGTCGATCAAGAGAAACCTGAGAAGTATGAAGAACCGATCGATGAGGAACAACAAGAAGAGGCAAATTGGTTAGTCAATCGACTAGGTACATACTTTGAACCATTGGATTACTCAGGTAAGGAAGGTAAACTTGAAAAGCCCTCCATTGAGCTACCACCAATTCTTGAGTTAAAATAATTGCAGGACAACTAAATTATGCTTACTTGGGAGCCGATAATACATTGCCTGTAATTATTTCCTCTAAGTTATAGCCTGAGCAGGAAAAGAAGCTGATCAAAATATTGATGCTACACAAGAAGGCAATAGGGTGGACAATTACCGACTTGAAGGGAATTAGCCATGATCACAAACCTTCGATTGAGGCCCAGAGGAGATTGAATCATGCCATGAAAGGGGTTGTAATGAAAGAAATCATCAAGTGGCTTGATGTCGGCATTATATACCCTATCTCTGATAGTACATGGGTAAGTCCGGTACAATGTACACCGAAAAAGGGATGTATAACGGTGGTAAGTAATGAAAACAATGAACTCATTCCAACCAGGAATGTGACCGGTTGGAGGGTTTGTATGGATGATCGAAAGCTAAACAAAGTCACTAGGAAATATCACTTCCCATTACCCTTTATTGATCAAATGCTTGACCGTCTTGCAGGTAAACCCTTTTATTGTTTTCTTGATGGTTATTCAGGTTACAATCAAATTGCCATAGCACCAGAAGATCAAGAAAAGATAACCTTCACATGCCCATACAGTATTTATGTTTTTCGAAAGATGCCGTTCGGATTGTGTAACGCCCCGGCAACCTTCCAAAGATGCATGATGGCACTCTTTTCAAACATGGTCGAAGACTTCCTTGAGATCTTCATGGATGATTTTTTTCATTTTTGGTAATGACTTCGATAATTGCCTCGGCAATTTAGAGAAGGTGTTGGCATGATGTGAAGAAACCGATTGACAATTTACGATAAGGGATAAAATGATATGGTAGTCGAAATTGAAGTATAGTGCTCGGCCACAAGATTTCATCCAAGGGAATTGAAGTATACAAAGCCAAGGTGGACGTGATCGAGAGATTACCCCCACCAAGTTCGGTTAAAGGAATCTGAAGCTTTCTTGGACATGCAGGTTTTTACAGGAGGTTTATTCATAATTTTTCTAAAATTACTAAACCCTTGTGCAATTTGCTTGAACATGATAAAGTCTTAAATTTTGATGATTCTTGCGCCTAAGCATTCGAAACTCTAAAGGAAAAGCTTGCCTCAGCACCCATTGTCGTTCCACCAGATTGGACGCTACCTTTTGAGCTCATGTGTGATGCAAGTGATTTTGCGGTAGGAGCAGTCCTAGGCCAACGCACAGGTAAGACCTTTCATGTGATATACTATGCTAGTAAAACTCTTAATAGTGCTCAAGTGAATTACACAACAACAGAGAAAGTTACTAGCCGTAGTTTTCACATTTGACAAGTTCCAATCCTATTTGATTGGTACAAGGGTAATTGTTCATACGGACCATTCGACAATTAAGTATCTATTTGCTAAAAATGATGCCAAACCTCGTTTGATTCGTTGGATAGTGCTTTTACAAGAGTTTGATATTGAAATTAAGGACAGGAATGGAGCAAAAAATCAAGTGGCCAATCATTTATCATGCTTAAAATGCAATAGAGAGGAGGACGCAGATTTAGAGATATACGATGTATTCCCGGATGAGCAACTGTTAGTTACCTCGGCAACCATGGATGCGCACGCCTCGGCAACCCCTGACGCCTCGGCAAACATGGATACCCGTGCCTCGGTAACCCTCGATGCCGCAGCAACTCTTGACACACATGCCTCGGTAACTCCAGACGCGTACATCTCGACTACCACTGATACGCACGCCTCGGAAACCATAGACGCCTATGCCTCGGCAACCCTTGATGCACATGCCGCGACAACTCTAGACATGCACGCCTCAACAACCATGGAAGCAATTGCCACGGCAACACATGCCTCGGCAATACCCTGGTACATGGATTTAGTTAATTTCCTTGTTTGTGTTATTTTACCTTATGGCCTTACTCACCAAGGGAAGAAGCGGTTCCGCCATGATGCTAAGCATTACTTTTGGGATGAGCCTCTTTTGTTTAAACAATATACAGATCAGGTTATACGCCGATGTGTCCCTGAAGAGGAGCAGCGGAATGTACTCCAACAATGCCATTCTTCACCCTATAGAGGACATTTTGAAGGAACTCGCACCGCGACCAAAGTTTTGCAATCCGGTTTGTATTGGCCAACACTGTACAAAGATGCCCAAGAATTTTACAAGCAATGTGATCGTTGCTAGGGACGGGCAATATCTCTAGACGACATGAGATGCCACTCCAAAACATCATCGAGGTGGAATTGTTCGATGTATAGGGGATTAATTTTATGGGACATTTCCCATCTTTATTCGGCAACCTCTACATTCTACTTGTCGTCGACTACGTGTCTAAATGGGTTGAGGCAACTGCAGTTCCCACCAACAATTCTAAGACCGTGCAACGATTCTTGCAGAAAAACATATTTACGCGGTTTGGGATGCCGAGAGCAATTATCAGTGATGAAGGCAAGCACTTCGACAACAAACTCATTGCCAAGATGTTACAACGCTTTGGTGTATCTCACAAGATTGCCACGGCATATCACCCACAAACCAATGGGCAAGCAAAAATTTCCAACCGAGAATTGAAGGGTATACTCGAGAAAGTTGTAAATCCCTCTAGGAAGGATTGGTCAGTAAGACTAGATGACGCACTTTGGGCATATCGCACTGCATTCAAAACGCCCTTAGGTATGTCCATCTTCCGACTTGTCTATGGCAAAACATGCCATCTACCGGTGGGAATCGAACACAAGGCATATTGGGCAATCAAGACCGTGAATATGGATTGGGAAAGTGCCGGACAAAAGTGTTTGTTGGACCTCAATGAGATAGAAGAATTTCATGCACTCGCCTATAACAATGCACGAATCTACAATGAGAAAACAAAGCAATGGCATGACAAGAAACTATTGCCGCGGCAATTCATGCTAGGGAAACTAGTTCTCTTATTCAATTCTCGTCTAAAACTTTTCCCAAGAAAACTGAAATCAAGATGGTCGGGACCATTCGAAGTTGTCAAACCATTCTCCCATTGTGCCGTGATAATCAAGTCCATCACTGACGAACATGAATTCAAAGTCAACGGACAAAGATTGAAACACTACAACGGTGCCCATATGGAACGTAACAAAGAAGTGGTCACCTTAGGAGATGCATGAGCATGCTCTCCTTTCGATAATTTCTTTTTCTTTTTATTTTTCTTTTTATTTTTATTTTTATTTTTATTTTTTTGAACTATTTTTTTATTTAATTTCGGTTATTTTTTTCTTGTTATGATAGATTTATTTTATTTAAGATTAAGACTACATCTTTCTTTCATATTTATCTAATTGTTTTAAAATTTTAAGTTTAAGAATTTCTTTGCACATCTTTATTTATTTTCTTTTATTAGTTTATCTTTAATTTTAATCCTTATTTTATTTGTTTTTGAATTGTAGGAAAAGAGTTCAAGATAAAGATGAATTTTGATTCAAGAAGGAAACTTCTTCAACAAGGAAATTAATGGGCTGAATCTAAGGCTTATATTAAACCTTCAATTTACCCTAAATAAACCATACATAACCGGCCAAACCCCTTCCCTACCCCTAAATCGAAACCCTTTTTTTCTTTATTCCAAAATTAATCCCACCCACCATATTTACTACCTATATTTTTCTTTGTTGCATGCATTGAGGACAATGCCTCACTCGAGTTTGGGGGGATTGTTATTAGTTAGTTACCATGTTTAGTTGCATTCATCTTAAGTATTGCATTTAGGATACATAAATTGCTTGCCATGCCTTTAGTTGGAACAAGAATTGCCTAGATTTGATGAATATCCGATGATGACTTTGCCAATGTACTTAATTGATAGAACTTTTTATTCTAGGATAAACGTGCAAATACTTAGAATCGTACTATGATGCTAAACTTGATGAAACACTGTTGTGGCTTAATTGATTCAAGGAATTCTAGCGAACTTAGGTTGATAATTAAAAAATTTAGGGATTAGAATAAAAATTAGATGAATGCTAGAGGTGCGCGAAATTGGCTCTAGTATGTGATAAAAATTGAATACTAGAGGTGCCCGAAATTGGCTCTAGTATGTGCTAAAAATTGATCGCTAGAGGTGCCCGAAATCGGCTCTAGTCGAATAAATTAATTAACTTAAGAAAACTAAAAAGAAAACGCTAGAGGTGCCCGAAACCGGCTCTAGTTAAAACATGTTAAAAGAACCCAATGAAGTAATTTGAAAACCTCTTGTTTGCATAGAATTTGAAAAATCAACTTGCACACAACTCCGCACACACTCACAAGCACTATAGTTTGATTCCGAGTAACTCTTAAGTTTTCCAAAAATTGAAAAGCCAATCATACTTTGTGCCCCGGTTCTGAGAATTGAAATCAAGTTCAAAGCTAAGTTTGTGAAAATTGAAGTCTTTGCAGGTAATTATTAGTTTGCATTTCTTGAGGACAAGCAATAGTTCAAGTTTTGGGGTGTGTTAAGTGTTCAAAAGTACTATTTTTCTTACCCTTTGTATTCATATTATAGCTAGACTTAGGCTCATATTAGTTGCATTATTAGCCATTCATGCATGTTTGCATTGTTTGCTTGGTGGACAAGCTTGATTTCATATTTTGCTTAATTTTGTGGAAAAAGATAGTGCTTTGGTGTGTTTTGTGTGTGTGTGCAGAATCACTTGCCAAAGCAAGGCTGGAGCTAGTTGCCAAGGCAATGCATGAAGGAGATGCCGAGCTAGTTGCCAGGGTAATGCATGAAGGAGATGTCGAGCTAGTTACCATGGTAATTTACGATAAGGGATAAAATGATATGGTAGTCGAAATTGATGACTAGATAAGCCCAAGACGTGGAGCAAAGTTAAATCCCAATGGAGTTTGATTTCCATGAAGAGGTTAAAGAGAAATTAAATCCCAAGAAGATAGGAGAAGTTCTAGAACGAATTTAAATATAATAAAAAATATATTCTTTAAAGATATTTAATTCCAACTTAACTTCCTCCTCAAAAAAAGACTTTGACTTAGCCCTATAAATTAAGGATCAAGCCGTCAACTCCAAAAGAGAAGGAGAGAGGAGAGAAATTTCGACAATATCAAAAGGGGGAGATTTCGACAAAGAGGCTTCATCCATTCTTCATCTTTTTCTTTCTTGTTCAACTAGGTTTATGCTAGGAATTCTTTGTCTTTTGTTTCTTTGGAACCTAGCCATGAACTAAATCTATTTGACTAAGGTTGTCGTGTTTTGTGGTTGTGAGAAACAATTGGATTTTGTTTAGGTAATAAGAGTTTGCACTTTCAATTCAAGGTTTACTCATTCTTGGTTTTTCTTCTTGTTTGCGAGTGAATTGGGAGAGGATCTCGTAACTTCATCTATTTATCTAATATCGGGAGAGTTAGATTCAAGAAACGAATGAGTATGGTCTTTATTCAATCTATTAATGGTGAAGATTAATCAGTTTAGGAATAAGTTAAGGATTTCAACGGCTAAGAGGAGCGCAAGATTGGTTGTTGTTCACCCTTGATTCATGCAGGGATGTATTATCAAGACATGCACAAATAGCTAGAGTTTCAACTTAGGGATAAGAAGAAACCATTGAAGAACACTCCATCGAACCTTGAAGTTGCTGCCCAGCCGCCCAAGTAGTTGCCCAGCTAGTCGCCCAAGCAACCATCGATTAGTTGCCAAGGCAACCCCGCTGTGCAAGTTGCCACGGCAACTGAGTTGCCCTTGCACTCTTTTACCAAGACGATCCAATCGGCTATCACACCTCAACTCACGATAACCTGGCCTATTCTCTCTCATTTAATTACATCTTCTTTTACTTATTTGTTTTCTAGTTTAGTTGTTAGTTAAAACTCCTACAATTTTCTACTTGTGTTCTTTTACTTTTTACATTGCAAGAGATTAGATTCTTGAAGTGGTACCAATCCCTGTGGAGACGATATATTTTATACTATAACTTACGACATGTACACTTGCACAATTGCGGAGCACTTATTATGCGCAAACTATGCATCCCAGTGGGGACAAGATGTACCAGAATCTGAGGCAGAGATATCGTTGGGTTGGTATGAAGAAGGACATTTCTGACTATGTGTCACGGTGTTTGACTTGCAAGCAGGTTACGGCAGAACACCAGTATCCTTCTGGTCTGTTGCAACCCATCAAGATTCTTGAGTGGAAGTGGGAGCGTATCACGATGGATTTTGTTATAGGGTTATCTTTGACTCCTTCTAAAAAGGATTATGTTTGGGTGATTGTCGATCGTCTCACTAAGTCAGCTCATTTTATTCATGTTCGAGTTACTTATTCTTTGGAGAAGCTGGCTAAACTGTATATCTCTGAGATCATCAGACTACATGGTGTACCCTTAACCGTCATCTTTGATCGTGATCCGAGGTTCACTTCTCGATTCTGGGTGGCTTTACACAGTGCTTTGGGTACTCGACTGAACTTTAGTACATCTTTCCATCCACAGACCGATGGTTAGTCTGAAAGGGTGATTCAGATCCTTGAGGATATGTTGCGAGGTTGTGTGATCGACTTTCACGGTAGTTGGGAGGATTTCTTACTCTTGGCCGAGTTTGCTTACAATAACAGCTATCAGGCTAGCATCTGTATGGCACCATATGAGGCTCTAAATGGTCGTAAATGCTGTACTCCTATCTGCTGGACAAAGTTGTATGATAGGAAGACCTTAGGCCCAGATTTGGTTCGAGAGACTGAAGAGACTGTCATATTGATTCGTGACCGTCTAAAATAGGCTTTTAACAAACAAAAGTCATATGATGATCATAGGAGAAAAGACATTGAGTTCGAGGTCAGTGATCAGGTTATTTTAAAGGTATATCTATGGAAGAAAGTTATAAGATTCGGGCATAGAGGAAAGCTGACCCCCAGATTTATCGGACCATGCCGCATTCTAAAGAAAGTTGGACCTGTTGTTTATCAGCTTGAGTTGCCTGCCCAGCTTAGTTGTATTCATGATGTATTTCATGTATCTATGTTGAGGCAGTACCACCCGGATCCGAGCCATGTTATTCAGGTACATGATGTAGAGTTGAGGCCAGATTTGTCTTATGAGGAGGAGCTTGTTCAGATCTTGGATCAAGACGAGAGAGTTCTGAGGAATCGGTGTATTGCTATGGTTAAAGTTCAGTGGAGTAATCGTGGTCTAGAAGAAGCTACTTGGGAGACCCTTGAGTTAATGGAAGAGCAGTTCCCACATCTATTCAACTCATGTAAATTTCGAGGCTGAAATTTCTTTTTAGGGGGAGAGTTGTAACACCCAGAAGGTTAAAAAAAGAAAAGAAATGATTGAGATGGCAGCCAAGGGGTTTTGAACCTGTGACCTTGGTTGCATGGACCTATATTATAACCAATTGAGCTAAGCAAGCTCTTGGATATAAGTTATACCCACTTATTTTTAAGTGGTTATTGAAAAAGTTAAAATAATAAAATAATACAAATATTTCACCTACCCCTCTTTATAGCAATAATTAGGATCATCTACCCTAAACAAGGGACCAAAAACCTCTCATTTTTTCCTCGACCCCTCATCTTCCTCTACCAGTTAACAGCCCCGATCCGCCATCACCGCGTCGTCGTGCCGCTCACCGCCATCACCCTCGTGATCGCCACCTTGCACTAACCAAAACCCCTAAAGCCACGTGTTCGGCCGCCGCTGTAATCGCCGGTAATCGAGGAATTTAGGTTCGTTGAACCTAGGGTTAAACCCTTTCGGATTTTGCTTTTTCGATCGTTGTGGCTAGCCGTTTGACAGTCCAGCACCACCGCTGCCTTCGCCGTGTTGAGTCGGTCAAAACCTATGCCTTTGATCGTCGGTTCGCTGCCGTGTTAAACCCTGTCAAAGTTACGTTGAACCCGATCATTTTTCTTTTTGATTTGGTAAGTTTGGTACATTTCTGGCTTAAATTCAAGATTTTGGGTGAGTTATGGGAGTTTTGTGTGATTTCTGGTGCATTTTTGGCCTTTTTCGGTCGCGCGTGAGCTTCACACGCCGTTCGGGGCAATTTTTTATCGCCACGAACGGTGGCCGTTGAGCCGATCGACCCTGAACCGTAGATCGAGCTGGCCAAACCGGTCAAGACCTAACCGGTCTGGGCCTATTGGTAAACCTGACCCGAGTTAACCCGAACCTGACCTAATTTGACCCAAACTCGACCCGGGTTTGACCCGTTGACCGAGTCAACCAATGAGTCAACTCGCCCGAGTCAACCTAATGAGTCAACTCGCCCGAGTCAACCCATTGAATCAACTTGCCTGAGTCAACCTAGTGAGTCAACTCGCATGAGTCAACCCAGTAAGTCAACTCGCCCGAGTCAACCCAGTGAGTTAACTCGCCCGAGTCAACCTAGTGAGTCAACTCGCCCGAGTCAACTAGTGGACTAGTGATGTCATGCTAACGTTAGCATTGACTAAATGCTGACGTCAGTGTTGACTTTGACCAGTGATGTCATCATTGACTTTGACTACTAACATTAGTGTTGACTTTGACCAAAAACTCAACTTTTCCCGAAAAGCCCTATTCTATGTTTTTTTGATATCCTGAGTCTGATTTTGAAGCCCGATTCTTGAAATTCTAACCCGAAAGCCTCCAAATGGGACATTGAACTTGAACATGCATTTGTCTTAAGTTAAATTATTTGAGAAAGGTTGTAGAACAAATGACTGACATTGATCATTTGATTAAAGGTACTCGTGGATCTCCCGATCGTGCCTTCTCCAGCCTAGCTCGTCCTAATCAGTACTGCCCCGTGATCCCATCATCACTCGTACAGGTCCATAAATTAGTATTTTATTTTGATCAAGATGTGAATCTGTTAGTAACTGTAATCCTTGTCGATCTAGGTTCTAGTACCGTAGTGGAGCGTAATCCCGGTGCCCAGTAGATTATCGGACCTGTCTGACTTTTGAGGTGTGTTCCTTATGTGCTATATGACTAATTTCTAATTGTTATACATGTTTTATATGTTCTATCAACCGATTATGTGCACATGATTATTTACTTGATTTCACACGAACATAGCATGTTTTTTGAAGATTGATTATACTATATGATTGATATATGCCCGGTACCTGATATGACAAGCATGTTCTATGATTACCGTTTATCAGTATAGAATTGTGTTCATCGAGTGTTGTTCTTACTGTTTACTACTGCATACTATGATGCTGCCTAGACTGATTACTAAGGGTACTTGGGTTATGATATGAAGTATCGTAAGGTTCAGCCCTGATCCGGCTGGTAATTCTTCCCGTATGAGGTTCCTATGCTTCGGTTAGGGTAATTCTGCCCATATTCGATTCCTACGCTTCAGCTAGGGTAATTCCGTCTGGACCTAAGGTATTCCCTTAGGATGGTACCCATGCCCAATGGGCTCGGGTTAGCGCATGTATATGATACCGTTCTGGGGAACCGTATCATGGAGTTTGGTTTGAGGGTAGTTAAGTTATGGAAACTTGCATGCGTATGAACATGTCTTACTAAAATGTTTTACTATGCTATTGATATAAATGTTTTTACTTGCACTGTTGGAACACACTGAGCTCTCTAGCTCATACCCCCTCTTTCTCCCTTTTCAGATATTTTGGATAGGCTACCTTGTACCTGACACTTGGAGGATCGACACATTTCGTATTCTATATAGATTGTAATGTTTCCATCCACCATTTTGTTATTTCAGGGTGATATGTGCCTATATTTTGAGATATATGACGTTTTGTTACGATCTTTTTGATACATTACTTGATGTTGCCTATTTTGTAATCATTATATGTCAGGTTTATAAAGATGACTTTGTCAGTTTGCGTAGTTATATATATATATATTCAAATTAAATACTTGAATATTTGACAGATTTTTAATTTAGATATTTAAGTTGAGGTGTGCCCCTTTGACTCGGTCCTTCCACATAGGCCGGTCTAGGGGGTTACAGCAGGATCAGAAGAAGTTGAGGCACGACTTTCTACTTGTGCTTCAACACTTAAACTAGGTTTCTTTACAGTAAAGATATCTTTAAAGAACACAACATCCCTAGTTTCACAAATAGAGAAGTCATGTAGATACATGAATCTGTATGCAGCACTATTTGAAGCATACCCAATAAACACTGCATCAACGGTTTTGGAACTGGTGGTGGACTTCTTAAAGTCAACCAAACCAACCTTTTCCAAACACCCCCATACTTTCAGGTATTTGAAATTGGGTGCATAACCTTTCCACAACTCGTATAGGGTAGAATCTAATTTATTATGAGGTATTCTATTCGGCCGATAGAATGGCTTCCCCCTACATATTATCAGACAAACCAAAACTTATCAACAATGAGTTCATCATCTCTTTTAAAGTTCTATTTTTCCTCTCGGCTATAAATCCAAGGCAAAATATTATCAACAGATGGCATAGCTAGCGTGAAATCCAAGCATCCCTTGCCAACGCTCATCACCATTTGAATACACTTGATTGTCAAACTGCCAAAGCTTTTACTTTATTTTTCCTTAGTTATTTTTCTTAATCTTAAATCCAACTTTCATATCAAAATCATTTGTTTCAAATCACAAGTAAAGATCGTGGCATTTCTTGGACAATCCCTGTGGAGACGATACTCAACTCATTATTATATTACTTGCTGATCGTGTATACTTGCACGTAAAAGACCTATTTTTGGCATTATTTACTTGCATATTTACACTGAATACTTAATCTTTTGACATGCAATATTATGTCGACATGAAGTGATTGAGTCTGTCGAGCTATTACATTTGTCGATTATCGAGCTGAGGGAAAGTGGCATGGAGTGCAACAAGTGATCGGAGGATGTGTCAAGAGGGTGAGTTTTGAAATTTTAAATATGAAGGGTGATATTTATTGAATTATTTTTGAATTAAGATCAAATTGATAGAATGTATAAGTTTTGAGGACTAAAACTGCTATTATACCAGGCAATGTTTCAATTTTAACCACAAGGTGACATGTTTGTCACAAATTTTTAATTGAGTGACTAAAATTTTAATTTTAACGAAAAGTGACATATTTGTCACAAAATTTTAATTGAGTGATTAGATTGTTATTTTTAAAAGAAAAGTAACATGTTTGTTACTAAACTTATAACTAAGTGACATGTGGTGTAATTTAATATTTTTTTAGTAGGATTAATTATTTTTTATTTTCTACTGACGCTAACTTGACGATAACTTGCCTATCTTTATTTCACTACTTCTCTTCGGAAGTCCATATTGTATATAAAATTTGACTTGAAAAAAAACTGAATTTTTCGAATTGACTCAAAAAATTTCAAATAAAGATGAGTTATGAAATAGAAACTTAAATAACTCAAATTTTTAGTAATTAGTGGATTTATTTTCAAGTTAAAATCGAGTCCCTCAATCATGTATTTTATATATATACATATAAAAAATAGGAAGATATGTATATGTACATGTATATGTATAGGTGTGTGTTTAGTATAAGGTTATAGCACGCCGTTTAAATTAAAACTAATTAATATCATAACATTATAAATATTTACAATTAAATTTGAACATAAATTCGACTCGACTCAAAAGATTTCAAATAAAGTTTAAATTATAGAATAGGACTCGTTAACTCAACTAACTCAAAAAAAAATTGCTCCACTCAATCCTAGATATAATATCCTTTTTCTTATGTTCATTCCTTGTGTTTCCAACAAGTTTTTTTCCTTTCAATTTCACACCGCAACACTCGTCCAAATACAAATCACTATACATACAAAAATATTGGTATAACAATCAATGTTTTATCTATTGGATGAGTAATAAGATCAAGTTCTACCGTTATTTATTGTGGGGATAATTCTCTCAGTCCAATTTATTTTATTCACAATACCAATAATTGAACTTTAAATTAAAAATAAATGCATCTAAACGCACTTAAACTCACGACTTCTTAAATGTTACACTACAACGGTGCAAACTAAACTAATAGTCGAGAAAACTATTTTGAAAGTGCTAGTTAGAAAACCCATTATTTTAAATTAGCAACCTAACCACTCAACCAATCCGATTTCGACCACTTATTATATTACTTAAATTGTATGGATTGATTTTGAATCTATATTTCACTATATATTATTTGATTGGTCAAACATTTATATTCATTATCTCTTGGCATTGGCGAATATATAGAATAATGATTCTTTGAAAGTGTCATATATGTTATTGTAATATATAAAGCTACATTGCACCTAATTATAAAGACTTCTTCGAGATTGGAAAGTCTGTAAAATAATGATGCATGTACCTCAAAGTTCATTGCATGTACAAAGAAAATATCAAAGGCTATATGTGTATATATCCCACACGTAAAATTATCCAATCCATGTAAATGAGACCCCTCAAGATTTTGTTCTTTATAAATCAGGAGTTTTTCGTGTCTCTATGATGGTAAAATTATCCAATCGATGTACCCCGTCTAGAGTTTTCCTTCTTGAATTTCAAGTTCAAGGTTTTGGAAAGAATTGAATTGGAGCGGGTCGGGCTCGAGTTTATGATAGAAATTTTCGTTCCGACCCAACCCAATATATCTATATATATTATTATATTTTTATATATTATATTTAATATTTTTTATTAATTTTTTCAAGACGGGTCGAATATTTTGTTAAAATTTAAGGTCAAGTAGAGGTCGAGTTATGTTTTTATTATGTCGAGTCAGGTATAAAATATATTAAATTCATGGCGGGACGAAATGTGATTATAACTTTTAAATTTTGGGTCGAAGTTCAAGACAGTCAAAAACCCGCCCCAACCAAACCGTTGTCATCCCTACTTGTCCCTGAGGTGACACGGACCGGAGATAAATGGTCGATTTTATTTCTTTAAGTAGGATAGTATTATGATGTATCTGAGATCTTTTTAGATAATATGTAATTGATTGAAATGAAACGTGACGATGAGATAAAAAGAACTTAACAAAAGAATTTTGCGGAATAAGAGATCTTTAAAGGAAGGGTCTCTTGCGAGTAGGAACAAGCACATAATTTTTATACAAGGGGTTGTGAACTATTAGTAAGTTCTATAAAAATAGTAGGTGGTACAAAATTACGAAATCTTAAAAAATGTCAAACTAGATCAAAAAATATTTAAATTATAAAAAATTAAAATTTCTAGGGATACGACCTTACGCAGGAATTCTAAGCACACCTAACAATTTAGGTAAAAGGATTTTTAAAGATTGCTTGTGAGTTTATATTTGTTTTGGTTTCATTATGACTCCATACCATTGTATTTTCCCGAATATTTTATACTTGCTTCCATATCAGCTCAACTAAAAATATATTCTGTTTATATATTCATAAATCCATCAATTATAAATATAATATTATAAGTAAATCGATTGTTTATTGTCGTGTTATTCTGAATTACAAAGCAACAGAACTCTGAAATAAAAATGTACCAACTTGGAATTTCTTAATTTAAATATTGTTGCAACTGTTTTATCTTTAAAATGAGACTTTATAGAAGATGATTAGGAGCGTAATTGAGCCGAGTTTAAATAGTGACAAGTTCGAGATTGATTCAATATTCAGATTTTGATATTTGGTTTGAGCTTGTGAGTAATCTCGATTATTATATTTTTACTCAAATTCAATTATTCGAACTTGATTACATTCATTTGTATTTAAGTTTGAGCTTGAATTAAGCTCTCTTTTACATAAAAAAAATGAGTATTTATGTGATTTAATAATATAAAATATTAAAATATGTATTAATGAAAAGTTCGATTAGACTCGTTAGCCGTTCAAATCGGGTATAATGGTGCTCGATTTCAATTGGTGCTCGAACTCGGCTTAATTATTATTGGTTTGAATTTGAATTTTCAAATCAAATTCAAATAGCTTGCTAATACTATTGTGTATTAGGTATTTGGCTGAAATGAGTATGAAACGTAGAGTATTAGTTGAAATGAGTATTAAGTATTAGCATCAATTAAATATCATTTCAATTAATCATTTTAATTAATATCTTAAAATCCCGATTATGATCATTTGACTTAGCAAATAAAAGACTATAATGATTAACTAATTATTCTTATTACTTTCTATCATAAATATCAAATAACTTAAAACAATTACTCGCATTGTAATATAATAATTAGGTGCACCCGCCAAAGAATTTAGGACTTATATTATCCTTGCCTACCAACCATTGCTATATTATTTAAAAAATTAAATATAAACTCAATGATTACCAAATTAATTCAACCTTTTAGAGTTACGCGTATCATGAGTAGAATACAAACACCATGGCTTTATCTTCTACAAATGTATATATTATGCAAAGGGAATATATATACTTTGGTACCTAAATTCAGATTTGCAATTTGGTACTTATATTTTTGGGTAAATTACGTAAATCATCATTGAACTTTACTCTTAAACTTATTTTGGTCTCTGAAGTTTTAAAACGTTCAATTTACTCATCGAAGTGTAGACGTTAAACGTCTTTTGTCACTTTTAACCCCAAACGATTGTAGATGGTGGTCGTTTGGTCCCAAATTTCACCAATCACTTTGTTTCGGCCCCCTGAGTCTGAATTCCACCATCATTTTGCCGAAAAGTGCTCTGAAGTTCACGAATCGACCAAAAACCTTCTGATTTCTCTCTCGTCGATCTCCCTCCCCTGCTGTCGGATGGAGCATGTTTCTCAGTATGTTGCTTCTCTCGTGCCGATGAAGTTTTTCAATCTTGGAGTAAATTGGCATCGGCGGTAAATGCATGTCATCAAAAGTTAAAGGATGAGTGATAAAAAAACGTTCAGTTTCTAAACTTTAGTGAGTAAATTGAACGTTTTGAAACTTCAGTGACCAAAATAGGTTTGAGAGTAAAGTTCAGTGATGATTTAAGTAATTTACCCTATATTTTTTTCCAATTTGATATGTGGACTTGACTTGGTTTAAATTGGTACATGAACTTTACTTTTTGATCCAAATCGATACTTATAATAAATGATTTATATGAAGTTTAGTACTCATTGAAATCAAGTTATATGAAGTTTAGTATACTTTGAAATCAAGTTTAAGTATCATAATATATATTTACATTTTTATAACTACCGATATCTAATCTATTGATATACTAATCTGAATCGGAGACTGTAAAGACCTATTATAGAGATGACAGCATTAGACTCGAATGTCTAACCTTGTTTAAAGGATATATCGTCTCATCCCGCATCACAAAATCGCAGGATCGGAGGATGAGGCGTTAGTATATTTACCTTTATATGAATATGTATGAAGTATTATTATATGTTAAGTCAAAAGATGTGGGCTGCTCAGCTTGCTCTGATTGTTCATTTGAGATGCACAAACCAATCAACAATTAGTAGACGGCACAATATTATTATATTGCTAGAAAAAGTCAATAATCCCGCAAAATAACAAAGGAGCTGCTAGTGTTCATACACTAATTAAATCAAACTCCAGCAGGTAAATTAATAAAGTAATGCTCATCTCTTCCATTGAAAAAATGCTTTTAGCTTGGTCTTCAATCATCTTGTTCTATATAAACCAACTCTTAGTACAACCCGAATCCAATCAATCTTTTCTTCCCAGCCAGGAAAATGGCAGTGCAGGGAGCATTATTAGTATGTTTGGCTGCCACAGCAATGGTTTTCCGGTTAGTCATGGCGGCGGATCACACGGTGGGAGCTCCCAATGGAAGCTGGGATACGAGCACCGACCTCGGAACTTGGATTCAATCCCAGAATTTTTCAGTCGGGGATAATCTGAGTAAGTTGAACTGATTTTTTTAGCTTATTCCTTTCTTTTTGCATTGATAATGTGATTTAAATTGAACATACATGTATTATGACTTGCAGTTTTCCTGTACACTTCGAACCACGACGTGCTCGAAGTAACAAAGGCAAACTACGACTCCTGCTCGGCGAGTAGCCCAATCGATACTCATACCGGTGGCAACACGGTCATAGCTTTGCCTTCACCGGGGAAGCGGTACTTCATATGTGGAACGGCCGGACATTGTAGCCAAGGAATGAAGATTGAAGTTGAGACCAAGGCGTCGGCAACGACACCCCCGGGATCATCGGCGCCCGGCTCTCCATCGTCCCCGGATGTTCCTTCGGCCGAATCACCCGGAAGCTCTCCACCACCGCCTCCGGCATCATCGTACGGGGTCAATTTGAATACGTGTCTTACGATGGGATTCGGCCTCATGCTGATGATGCTTTTGGCCCTCTAGGGTCCATGTGAGATTCTTCAAATAATTTCGTCTTTGTGAATTGGATTCTTATACAATAACATCATTATTGCTAGATATAGTTAGAGATGGCAATCGGACAGATTCGTATTATTTCATGTTTGTATTACTTCATGTTCGAGTTTATTTATACTATTTTTTATTATGTTAGATATAATAAGTCATGTGTAATTTGGATTACATAAAGTAAACAACAAAAGATGGTAAAACAATAGTACCACTAATTAGTTAGTGTCTAATTATTTGCTATAATGGTCTAATCTCAACTTAAAACAAAATTCTCTAGAATTCATTGGTTGAAAATGTTAAATACTTATGAGTAATGACAAATGGATAATTAATAATTTCTAAACACGATTAATATTAAGTACAATACGATTATATGACGCACGGACAACACATTTTATATAAAATAATAAATCATGATTGGACTTGCCAACTACATAAGATAGTAGTGGTTTATGTTTCTTGATTCTAATCTTGTGAGTGTAATTCCCGCTCCTATTGTATAAAGATCATGATTAGACTTAAGTATGAAGTATATTTTCTTAAAAAATATTTTATTATAGAATAATGTATGTAAATCGTCACGTAAACAATAAATATGTTTAGAATAACATACATGTGTCACGTAAGTATCATGAAAACTTTAACGATTGAAGCAAACATTTTCATTAAAAATATGAGTCAAATTCTTTTATGATTCTATGTATTATACGTAAGTTGTGGATTTAGTATTTATTTTAATTTGATCGTTTTTTATTTTTTTTTAAGTGATAATTTTTTCTCATAACCCAAACAATAGCTATTGAATATGTTAAGTAATATGCTCATATTAGTCCATGTGTTATGTGTAAGTTGTATATTTTGTTTGTAATTTGATTATTTAAGTCTTGTAATTTAATCATATTCCTATTTTGTTTGAGTCGGGATTAAAATTTTATAAATAAAATAAATTATAAAGACTAAATCCACGATTTATATATAATATAAAGATCTGTGATATAATTTTACCAAAACACAATAATTTAACTAAAAAGTTTACGACTGAATTTGAGCAACAAAATTAATATCAAATTCACCAAGTTACAATCGATGGATGATTTTGGTGAACATATTTTTTATCAAAATTTTAAAGGAAAAGCTTCCGTTATGTAATATTATCCTATAATTTTACATATCTCTATGCCTACTTTAAAAGTTGTCCTCAAACCATAATGAAGCTTAAATAACAGAGTTTGGGTCATGATTTGATTGACACATAGGCAATTTCTTTTTTTCAAATTCATATTTTGGTAATTATGGAAGCTTATTTGATGAAATTATGACTTTAGTTCTCATTTAGCTTAGATTTATAATTTAGTCCATACACATTTTAGTATAGTTCATATTTATTTTATGGTTTATGTTCAAAATTCGTGACTCTCTCTTAATATTGTCATTTTCAAAGTTCATACATGTATTCTCTCTTTGGGAGTGCAATGTGTCTTGCTATTACACCCAATATCCGTTAGTTAGTCCATATACTTTTAATTTGATACTTTATTCTTTTATTTTTTTATTGTAGATAAATAAGTTTGGAGTAGAACAATTTTCTTACGTATGGGAATGTCTTTATTGTAGATAAATAAAGATTAATCTTCAAAGCCGTCAAGCATGAAACAGTTTCAGACAGAAACACCTAACGAAAGAAACAGACACCAAAATGCCGTGAAATAAAATATTTAATGAACAAGGCAAATTGACCGGCAGGAGAAAGTGACCGGAGCAGTGTCAACAGCACGCATAGAGTTAGAATTGACTATAAAAAGCAAATTGATTAAATTTAAAATGTACGAGGTCCTAAATAGTAATTAAATCATTAAAATCAAAGAAATTAAAGGTTTAACTTCATTAATTTTAAGTCATAATGTAAAAATATAACCTATCGTTTTACTGAATAGTCATTTTGACGCATATTTCTTTTTGAAACAATTAAACCCTCAATATTTTATGTTAGATCAAAATGTCTCAACTAACGCTAAACAACTTCAAATGACTTTCACAAAATGACATGTCAGCAAAAAAATTTATTTTATATTATATATAATTTTAAAAAAACATTGACATTCTTTCAAGTAAATACATTTGTATATATGACATTGCCATGTTAGCGTGTACTGCTATGTAGGTTTGTCACTTCATTTCAAGCCATTTAATTGACCAAAATAGGTCAAGGTATAAAACTTAGTAAGTAAATTGATCGTTTTAAAAGTTCAGTGACCAAAATAAGTCAGATGGCAAAATTCAATGATGATTTTGTAATTACCCATTTAAATATTCCATCAAACCAAATGGACCATTACAAAAAAAATACAATCACATGATACATGACATATAATTGCATTATCATAGTATAATATCATGATTGTACTTGATTATTAATAATTCAAATCACATGATACAAAATCACCATCCAATTAAAAATGTTGGTTTAACTTTGATACAAAACATTAAACATAAATATTACTAAAACAGCAGCAATATGCAAATATATCAAAATAATAATATAAATGATTAAAATCAAAATTATAAAAATATAATAACTGAACATAATTATTTATTATACCAATGAAGCATTAAATTCCACCCACAATCTAAGATAGCATTTCAATTCCTATAATTCAGTTCGCCTTATGCCGGGTGAAAGATTCTAATCTCAATGTTTTGAATGGAATACCTCTCTGTTAGTTTAAAGACTGTTAGTTTAAAGAGTCACCCATAACAAACTTATGCTATATTCGACCGAATTAATTGGCTAATAAGTTAGATAATATCGTCTCACCGAACAATTTGTTAAGACAGAGCATTTGACCCAATGTTTGTTAAATTCCACCTCTGAAGATAACATTTCACCTACAATTCAATTCACTATATTCATATACTCAATTACAACACAACACAACACACAATTATGTAAATAAATCACACAAAAATTCTCAATATCCGTTAAAAAAATCGAAAATCCAAATCTCATCAATCATCATCCCATCACCGTACAAGGCATCTAAAAAAAGAATTAGTTAATTCAAGAAAATTGAAAGTTTTCTTGCTGTGGTTACTAACCTCATCTTTTAATCATGTGGTATGCTCAGAGATTTAATCTAGTTTACGCATGCACAGGACCTGGAGCCGCCAGTACCGGAGTCGGCTGATTGTAGGGCGCCACCGGCAACACTGTACTTGAAACAGGAGGTGGAGGAGCCGCAGGAGGAGGAAGTAGCGGTGGTGGAGGATTTGGGTCGGTGATAGGCGGTGGAGGTGTAAGAGTAGGGTCCTCGACGGCTGGTGGGTTAGAACCAATGGCCGGTGAAGGGGGGTTATAAGAGGACGTAGAAGAAGAAGAAGAAGAAAAAGGTGGCGTATTAGGGGTGGAGATAGGGTTGGGGAAGACATTGGGAGGAGAGCCGCAAGAGTCGCCGTCGCACTTGCGTGAATGCGACTTCTGGAGGCCGTGACGAAGCAGCCCGAATCCCAAGACAAGTCCGGAAACCACCAACACTGTAACTATGAAGATGAAGATCTTTGTTGCTTTCCCCACATAACACATCTTTTTATTGTTTTTTTTTTTTCACCTTACAATAAAGAAGAAGAAGCTGCAAATCTGAAAAACAGGGTCTGTCTTTGTTTTTGTTCGGTTGTGTGAAGATAGGATTTTTGGTTTGGTCCATGTTAGGGTGAGTTTAATACAGTGGGAGGCTAGTTTGGTGAGAGGTTGGGTTTCAGCTTCGGTTGGATTCGGGGATCCGAGGGAAAAGGGATAGTGAAATGGTAACGAGTGCACGTGAGTGCCATTTAAAAGACGGGAAAGCAATGCTTCCAAATTTGTGCTCAGAGCTTAATCTTTTAGAATTCTAGCTAAGGGATCTAGACTTTAGAGTTTAGCTTTTTGGTTTAGATGGTTATATATGGAGTGATTTGGGGTTTAGTTATGAGTTAATTAGTTTAATAATCATGAGTTAAGGAGTTAATCAGGTAAATGTAGGGGAATATTTTGGCAGTCGAGCCACAGCTGGACAGGCATGTTTGCCATGTCACTCATCCAGATGGAGCTTTTTGCTGCTGAGGGATTGTAGTCCTGGCCCGGTTGGGCTTTAACCTTTGATAAATGGTGATATTGGTCAAATATTCCCTTTTGAAAATTTATTTAGAAAACACTCCCAAAATAATATTTGGAAAAATATTCCCTTTCGGCTCACGTAGATACTACTCGCATTCTGTCATACGTGTTTTTCGAACTCGCTTTTCGTACAACGCGAGTTTCATCCTATGTGAATTATATTATACGTTATTCGAATATTTTAAGAAATAAAACGAACTCGCAGCCAACAGGACTCGATTTTGGCGTGATTTTCAAACGAATCGACGCTATTTTCAAACGAATCGACAAGATTTTATCAAAATGAACTCGCGGCCCACAGGACGCGAGTTTTGTGTGTTGCAGTTGTTTAAACAGGGCTCGATTGGCATGTTTAAGGTGAATTTGCATGGTGTTAGGGAATAAATTTTCGGCAGTTTTACTTTTACATCATACTACTGATACATTGTAAAGGGTGTAGAAATCGCGTTAAAAACGCTATAGTGCCATGTTTCTTTGCATGAAGAACATGGAAATATGGGTCGGTAGTCTTATTTTAGTCGATATTGTGGTACGTTGCGGGTTATTTTCCTTTTAACTAGCTTTCACGTCATAGTACGGGAACACATGCTTACAATGGTTCAAAAATTGGAGTGTATAAAGCATCCTAAAGGCTGTAGAAATCGCGTTAAAAAACGTTATCTAGCCATGTTCAAAAGCCTTAAAAAACATGGGTTATAGTGAAGTTTGAGTCGATTTTGTAGTATGTTGGGGTTTATTTTTTCTTATTATTTAACTTTCATGTCGTAGTACGGAAACACATGTTTACAATGGTTCAGAAATCGGAGCGTAAATACAGTAGAAATCGTGTTAAAATGCTATGAAAACAAGAAAGTGTAGCTTGGAAGGTTGTTTATGATAATTAGGAATAAAACAATACACTTAGAAGTACAATTAGTTGAATTGAGGGCGGGTCCTATAAGGACATTTTCTGATGTCGTGTCCAGGGTTCCTACAATTAATGCACAGTTTAGGTTGTCCGGTCCGTTCTCGAGGAACTATAACCTCGGCACAGTGAATCCTAGTTGACTTTGGGCGACCTTTTTGTTGCGTCCCATGGATTCATCTGGCCGTATCTTAGGTTCATCGTCAACCACATCACGGTCACGTTCATTTTCGATTGGAGAAAATTGGAATCGGTATACCTTGAATACGTTTTCAAGTCGGTATACAGAATCAACGAGTGTCATTGCGTCGAAATGAACGGATGCACATACAGCAAAGACGTACACACACGGGTACTTAAATGTCTGGAAGATGCCGCAATTGTATTTTTTCTCTTCTAGATTAACAACGTAATTATTCTACGATATTCCTTCAAGTGGCTGGGAAAATTCAGTAACCGTAAAGCGATGTTCGTGACGAGAGAAGCATGTCGCACCCATCGCGTTTGCGTGTGCACGGTATATTTGAAATTTTCATTGGAGATCTGGATAGAATGTATGGCCACCTGCCATCCAATTCGTTGCTTGTTTTTCGAGGTTTGCAAAAAGTGTAGCGAGTCAATAATATGTCGCCTTAACAACAAATGTGATAGGTAAATGGCGCGTTCCCTTTATAGACGAATTGATCGCCTTAGCCAAGTTTGTTGTCATGTGACCATATCGACGACACCCATCATAACATCGCAATCATTTCTCCCTCGGGATATCAACAAGATAGTTATATCCAGCTAAATTTCTATCTCACAACTCTTATAGCAGCTCCTGAACTTGATCTACTCGGTGTGCATTGCCTATTCAATAAAAGACATAATAGTTAACGAGAAATAATAGTAAAAGCCATATTAATTAATAATTTTAAGAGTGAAAGGTGTACCCATGAGAAGAACCATTATACGTTTATAATCATTTTTATATCTCTAGTAATAATTGGCAACAATGTGTCGTAAACAGTACCGGTGATGAATATACGGAGGTTCTCAAGATTGGCCCAAACGTTGGATTAATCCTCATATCCCTGCGCCTCTGTCTGAAATAATACATATCATGTCTTCTCTTAATTGCAGAACCTGACGTAAGACATGCATGCGCAGGTTGGTGAGAAAAAAATGTCCATAAAAGGATATCTTCCTTTCCAATGATTGCAAACGCTACAGGAATGCATTTTCTATTACCGTCTTGTGCAACTGCTAGTAGAAAAATCTGGGTGTATCTTCCATATAAGAATGTGCCGTCAACCTGCAGTATCGGCTTGCAGTGGCGGAAAGCATTAACGCATTGCGGGAATATCCAGAAAAGGTGGAAAATTGGCACTCCCTAGCTACGACTCGATCATTGTAGTATATTGGCTTTGTCTCTAGTTGCACAACCGTTCCCGGGGTTGTATTTTCGTATCACCTTCAGCAACATTCGCAGCTCGTTATACGATTCCTCCCACTGCCCATATAGTTGTTGGACGACACGATGTCTTGTAAATCATACCTTATCGTATTTAACCGTGTACGTAAATTGAGATTTAATCAAAGCTATATATACTGGCACAAATACGCGTAGATTTGTTTTCACGAGTAGGAGGATATAATCAGCAAGTACGTGCACATCCAAGTTAGGATGATCTTGACTCAGGCTTGCCACGAAGCATGTATGAGGTCCGTTGTATCTCGTTATCTGCCACAGGTTGTTCATCTTCTTCAAACATAATACATGGACCCTCTATTTACATCCGTCGTACTTGTGAGGACATTCGGCGATGTATTTGTCCACTTCAGTTTTCCTCACTGTGGACTTAACTGAGTTGCGTATGTTGTAATGCTTGATCACAGCTTCCGCCAGTTTTTTAGTCCTGAAGACCATTTCACTTTTGAGTTCACCATCATTCCGTTCGTTGAAAATCTCCAATTGTGGGAATTCTGGAAATTCTGTAGCGTAGAATCCTTCCATATTCACTATTATGAAGTAGGATAGTGGATTGTAATACGCTAAGCGGTTGCATGGTCCAATAGAACTGCATGAGGCAACAACTTCCACAGGTCCTTCCTCTGCATCATCCTCTAAAGCAGCGTCTGCATCATCCTCCACATTTGTGGGCTCGTCAAGGTCTGCTAGTTCTTTAGAAAATAAACTCATCTTGTCATCTTCGGGCTCGGGGTCCATGAGCGGTTCCTCATCAGAAGTATCCCCTTCAAAATGGTATAATTCTAATTCATCGGCAACATTTACCGATCAGGAGACCGTTCAAGAGGCCTATGTCCAATATCTAGGTCCACATCAGTAGTGCATGAATGTCTCCCCATCGATGAGAAATCATATGTGTTTGTATTATTGGTGAGTACCGTCCGAAATAGAAATCATCGAATTGGTAAAACTCTTCATGGTAGGATGGTCTCATAGATAATGACGGCCCTACACCCGGAATATAAGTTGAGTGTCGTCCATCTGAGAAATCATCTACGTTTACCTCACTAGGGATATAAGTTGAGTGCCGTTTGACTAAGAAAAAATTGAATGGGTTAAACTCTTCATGGTAGGACGTCCTCGTAGATGATGACACTCCTACACTCGTACTATATGGATTGTACGTTAAGTGATGTGTTGTTGGCATGTTCAAGTCTAAGTCGAACCGTACTGTATGGTAGAAAGCCTAGCCATTGCCCGTACTTAGTAAGTTGAAGCCTTGTTGCAAACTTGATGTTGGACTATGAGCATTTGAGTCGAAGTCAAGATTTGCTCGAAGCCAATTTGGCACCGCAGTCTGCCCTTTGACGTTTCATTCAGAAAATGTTGTGAAGAGCTCTATAGGTTATCCTATGGAATAATAGTTATGGGTATCGAGCATCATTTGGACATGTCTATCATCTTAAACATCAAATATTGTGAAATACAATAGATCTAACGATGAAGGTAGCCGATACCTCAATGACTGTAATTCTCTCCCGGATGTATGTGGAACTTTCCTCGTTAGCGCTCGCTTTAGCCTTTCATACGTTACTCCCATAAAAATTTGTATCGTAACATTGTTGAGGGACTAGAATATGACACCAATTTCGACATCAGGAATCATCTCACCATCGTAGTATACTAGAGCATCCACTCCTTTTGCCATTGTTGAAAATAACAAGCTGTATTTCTTCTTTGCAAATGAAGTGCTTTGAACTTCTGACACAAAACATTTCATGTACCTATTTAGAGGAGGCAACTTGACATTAAGTGTGAGCGATGTGTAACATATATGAGTTGAACTCCCATTTAGATGAACGCGAGTTAGGTTAGATTTGCAGGAACACGCGTTTCGTAGAACGCAAATTCAGCCAGCTTTGCAAGATTCCTGACATGGCAGGTGAACTCACATTTAGCCAATCGCGAGTTCGCCCAGCTTTTATCAAATATAAAGAAGGCAAACAACATCAACGTGTAAAATTATTCCAAATTTTGCTTTCTTCACTTACAAAATACAAAGTATGGCCCGATTTATTGCTACCGTTTTCTCCTGTGGAACTTACACCTACACATCTTTCAACGAAAAAATCACAAAAGATGCTCTATTTGACTTGATTTCAACACGGGTCAGTGAGTCAACGTACCAAAAAATTTCTGTCTTGCATGTCAAAGTACCAGTCATTGAGCCCGGCCCAGAAGAACATTACATGCTAACACTATCGAATGAGAAAGATTTCATTTACTAGGGTATCAACTACCCCCCATTTCGAACACGAAGACGCGTTGTCAACACGGAATTATAAGAGGCGACATGAGAAAGAACAAATAATGGAGGAACTAAACTTAATATCTTATATAAGTACAGACTACGAGGACACCGAATCAAATTCCTCATCCATTCATTTTATATCTGCAATCCTAACCTCGACCACGTCAAATGCAATTTGTTGCGGGATTTGTCTAGCATCAAGACCCAACCAAAGATGGCATCTTGTACAGCACTGGGACGAGGTCAGCGACATTGTAACCGGTCAATTGTATCCCTAACACATACCTATTCTTTGACGATATGGACAGTCAAGGATTTTGAGGTCCCCAGAAATGCCACCTTTTTTAAGCCACTTCCATCATCATCTTCAATGGTAAGGGCTTTGACTATGGTTACGTACGGTGGTCTTCACCTAGCCTCAATGATGCAGGCGTAAAAATAAGTTACTAGCACGCTCGAACAAAAAGTTAAAAAGTATACCGGTACTTTAAAAATACCACGCGTTTCCAGATATTGTGATTTTTCGTTCATCTTGAAGAAAAAAATGCAACACATATCTCAGTAGAACTGGTGCAACTACATATACCAACAAATCACAATATCTGAGAAATTTCTTTGTAATTTTTTTCCAGATACGTGGTTTGTTTCCATTAGTAGTTGCAATAAAATTGAAAACTTTAATTTTTTTTGTTCGACTGCGTTGCGTATGGTTCAATGGTATGGTATTTATATCTGAAAACTCGCGTTTAGGAAACAATGAATTTGGCCCAAGATTCCTGACGTGTTAGTTGAACTCGTGTTTATCAAGATGCGAGTTTAAGCCAAATACACGTTTGCCAAGAAGTGAGTTTAATTTGAATATAAAAAATTTATATACTGATATTCAAAACTTTAAGAATAACTAAACTTAACATCTGACATAAGTACCAAATACGATGACAACGAATCAGACCATAATTACGTTTTGTTAATATAATTTTAACGACAATGAACCCTATTATCCTGTAGTACGTTTCATTAATATAATTTTTTGCATCTATCTGATTTTAATTGCTTACTTACGTTACTAACTTTTTGATCACATCATAAATAACATACGAATCATCCAATTACATTTTCAAATCGTTACAAATCACAAAATATGTAATTAAGAAAACGTTACATGTCATCCAATTACATGGGAACAACTAGCATATATGAGGTCCCTCGTATCTTGTTATTTGCCACACATTGTTCAGCCTCTTCCTTCGTGATAAACAGATCCTCCAGTTACAACTGTGGTCCTTTTGGACACATTCTGCAATATAGTTGTTTGCACTCGTTTTCTTCACTATCGAAATAGTCGATTGGCGTATGTTGTAGTTCTTAATTGCATCTTCCGTGATTTTCTTAGCCGTGAATATCATCCCAACTTCTAGTTCACTGTCACTATCGACAGTAGCATCGCACGACTATCTCCCATTAGATGAGAAATTATCTACGTTTGCAGCCATTATAGATCTTGAACGAACGAAATAGACTAAGAGAAATATTGAGCATATTCAATGAAAGAAAATGTGTGAGTTTTTTAGGACACTGAGGGGTTTATTTATAGGGGGTGTAAATCAACCGATGTTTGTTCATTCATTTATTTTAGAAACTGTTTGTTCATTTAATTTTCAAGGTGTTCGTTCATTTATTTTAGAAATGATTTATAGGGGCAGACATTCTACAGTTTGTTTACTTTTAAAAGTGATCATGTCAGACATTCTACAAACACACTAGATACTCCATGCTTCATGGATTGCATGAGCCCAATCAGACGACCAATGCGACCCACTCATCGTGTTCTACGACCATGGTTGGGGCTTTGACTCTGGTTACAAGCGGGGGTCTTAAACTAACCTCCAATATTGAGGCGTAAAAATACGTAACTGGCAACCTCAAACAAAAAGTTAAGACCCCTGCCTGCCATTCTAAAAGACCTCGAATTCTCGGATATTATGATTTGTTCTTGTCGTTCCTCGTGAACAGAAAAACCGAATAGTCATCTCACCAGAACTAGTAACCCACCAACACTTACTCATCATATAGATGAAACTACAAATATGCATAAATCACAATATCTGGAAAATTTCTTTGTAATTTTTTTCCAGATACATGGCTTGTTTCCATTAATAGTTGTAATAAAATTGAAAACTTTAATTTTTTTGGTTTGACTGCGTTGCGTATGGTATTTATATCCGGAAACTCGCATTTAGGGAACAACGAATTTGGCCTAGGATTCCTGATGTGTCAGTTGAACCCACGTTCATCAGGACGCGAGTTTAAGCCAAATGGCGTTTGCCAAGACGCGACTTTAATTTGAATATACAAAATTTATATGCTGATATTCAAAACTTTAAGAATAACTATTTGTACCCGGTCGCGTTTGTTATCGATTAAATTAATAACTATTTGGACAAAATCGTTTGGAAAAATTAAATGTTAAATATTTAACATGCAAAAAAAATTTATAAACTAAGAGAAAGATTGGCATTTCAAAATAACAGCCACGTACAACTAATTTTATAAAATACAAGGAAAAATATAAACAATGATGCCTATGTCCACCGGTACTACACCTTGGTGGATGCCGAGGTCGATCAGGATTGCGTTGACGACGAAAGCTGCTTATCATCATCCTCATTCCTGGTTCCATCTCTAGCAATGCCACTCATTCCACCTGGCCCACTTATGAAGAATAAGGACTGTGGCGGTGTTTCCTAAACAAACCCAGTCCTAAAATTGGTTGCCAGTGGTTGAAACGGATACAAAGGTACAAAAGGTATAGAAACACTTGACGTCCCACTCATCAGGGTAAAAAATAAACTGTAAGGGTTGGCCACAACAGGGGTGAAAACACCTTCTATCGGACTCGACGGCAGATGAAATGAAGAGTGCACCGAGTAGGAAAAAGGCTGTGGTCGAATCGGTTAGGTGGCCTAAGATGGTCCCGATGCTGAGGAGGTAGAAACATTTCTCCTCGATGACGAAGCATCGTCAGAAATCGTACGTGCTCCCCTCGTATGTTCAGTCAGTGGGCGGTTGCATACACACGCTCAATGATGACCGCTTGTTCCTCTGGAGTTAAAAAATTTAGCTTCCCATTCACCAAGTACCACGCAAAGTAATCTTGGTTGACCATTGTATCAAACACTACGTAGTCACGAATGGACTGCCGTCGTGGAAGATCCCTTTCCCTCCACTAAACAATCCACTCAACGTGCCTCACCGACCAATCCACCTACCACACAATATCAAAATTTTTATTTTTCGTTATAAATATAAACTACATTCAAATTGATAAAAAATTATACCAATTAAAATTATTTTACCTCAAGCTTCCCTTGTTGAGTTAGCCTATGTAATTTGTCAAAATTTGGAGGGTTCTCTGGGTTTCTTTGGACACAATCAAACTGTAGTAAGACGCGATCGCTCGGATGCCACTCAACTATAGCGTAGAAGAGGATTGGTACCTTCACCGTCCAAGCAATCTTCGTCCCGTTTGAAAAATCTGGCAAGCACTCGTGGATATTCGGATCCGCGTACGGTGTCCACAAAAGCTGTACAATATACAATTATAACTGAAATTAATAAACTATTTATAATAAATACATTAAATTCAATATTAAATTCTAACTCAAAATATTTACTTGATTCCCGAATTTATTCTCGATATCCTGCCTAATAGCCTTCAGACCTTTAGTCAGATCAACATGGCTTAAATTACTGGTCCACCTACATAACAACAAACTTTAATATTAAAAAAATGTATATTAAAAAAATATTTACATTTGTTCAAAAAAATTTACATTTATTGCTTACCTTCGGCATAGTGAAAAAGTGTATGGACTCGGCACGATCAGGTCAGGGCGTAAAAACGATATTCTAAACCACGCCCAAGACTGCAGCAACACAAGACAACCTTCAATGTCGTGCTTCTCTGGATTGGTGGTCTTGCACATCTCCCTAAAGAGAAATGCTAGTACCGCCGATCCCCAGCTCAATCTACCAGCATCATCAAAATCCCGCAAATGCCGCAACCACAACATGTGAACTTTATTGCGGAATTTGTCAAGCATCAATGTCCCGCCGATTATTTGTAGAATATGAGCGCAGGCATATGCCTGCAATAGGAAAAAAATATATTAACATATAAAAATTAAATTATTTCATTAATATTCACAAAAAATAATATTTATTTACCTTCTTTACTTCTCCATTCGGTAAATGGCTATAATTTTCCCAGCCGTCATCCATCCTCTCTGGCGCAGCCCTTAGCAACTCAAAACACAAGCCACGCCAGTCACCATTGCTGTGACCAGTAATAGCCTCTCCGTCAACTGGCAGACCGAGAATATGCAACATGTCCTCCAATGTTATAGTCGTCTCACCGCACGGAAAGTGAAATGTGTGTGTGTCTCCGACCTCCACCTCTCTACAAGCATGTTGATCAAATCAACATCTAATTTTGCGCCTCCAATGAATTTGGATACGTGCATAAATTCAACCCTCAGGATATAATCTTCTAAATGTGGGTCGGGTCTATTCGTGCAGAAATACAACTAAATAAAAACTAAAAATACAAATTTAAAATAAATAACTAAATAAAACTTACATTTCTCCGCCAAAAATCGAAGACGTGTTTATGATCCAACCTTAAAAGGGGCCCCTCCATTACTACAAAATCGAGATATTAACCGAGATATTTTCAAGAATGAGAAATATTATAGAGGGAATTGAGAGAGAATTTTTGTTTGGTGAGAATAAAGTGGTGGGGTTGGGGGCTATTTATAGCAGAACTTGCACCGGTTCAAATGCGAGTATTGAAGGAAATTCGTGTCCTGTAGGACATGAGTTCAGTGATTACCCAATAACCCGCGTTTCGTGCAGTGCGAGTTTTGTGCATTTTCAACGCGGTCATTTATTTTTCAACCGTTCGTATTTACTGCGATAAATCCCTGCCGTTTCGTCTGATAATCGCGTTGAACTCGCGCCCTGTGAGGAGCGAATTTAGTTTACTAAATATTTAAAAGATGCAAATGGTAAGAGACGCCACATCAGATAGAACTCGCGTCCTGTGTAACGCGAGTTCTGAATTCATGCTTGGAATAACGCGAGTCGTGCCTGTGTACCGAAAGGGGGTATTTTTCCAAATATTATTTTAGGGGGCGTTTTTTCAAATAAATTCTCAAAATGAAATATTTGGCCAATACCCCCTTGACAAATATCCCTTGTATTAATTTATTTAATCCGATGGCATTTTAATTGAAATATTCAGTTTAAAATTTTTGTTTTAGGGAATTAATGAATGATTTTAATGAAAAAGATAATGATGTTTATTTTAGTATATTAGAGTTGGAATATTTTTATTATAGGGTTTGTATTTTATGAAAGAGTTAAGAAAAAGTATGGACATATATTATTACTTTGTAAAAATCTTAAGACAAACGCACATTGCAGACAAAATTATTCAAACTCGAGTTTTTTAAGACGAACATTATTCTTTTTTCACCGAGATTACTCATTGGGTTTTACGAATAGAAATCATCTACCCTTTTTTAGTGCGTTTAAGCAATTTAAAGTAAGATGTAGAATTTAAAATTTAAAACTAGGGCTTAAAATTTAATTTTTAGTATTTTTACTATCGAAGTATAAAAAAGAGCCCCGAAAAAGATTAAGGATTTTTGTCCGAATTCTACCCCAATATCAACTTATCCATCACTTAAATATCCAGTATTAAACTTCCAAATTACAGCCACAAAACAGGGAAGGATTGATAATTAAGTAATTTAGAAAATGATCTCTTAGTGTCTTCGTCCTCGTTTCTCTTCCTCAATAAAGCAAATGCCTGGGGAATCAACAATGATTTCTTTTTCTTAGGGTGTAAATAAATGTAATGTTGGACGAAGCGTTCGTAAACCATTTGTATAATATATGTTTATGTTTGTTTATTAAGCTAAAAAATGAAAATGAATAAAATTTTTATGTTAGTTTAATAAATGAACGAACGCAAACAGAGATGTGTTTGGTTTGCTTATGTTCACGAAAAAACTTGTTCATAGGTTCATTTATAAGCTTGTTTATAGGCTCGTTTGTAATCTCATTTATAGGATGAAAATGATTGTGAATGTATCTAATTACTACCTTTTGTTGTTGCTAAGGATGTTATATAAGTTCATGTTGAAATGTAAGTTTTATTTTGTTATTTTTGTTTTATCTATTGTTAATTTAGTTAGCATTTTTGAACATATAAACGAACATTTTCGCGAACGAAAAAATGAACACATTCGCGAACACTTAAATAAACACGTTCGTGGACACTTAAACAAACATGTTTGTGAATACTTAAACAAAAACATTTGCGGACACTTAAACGAACACGTTCGCGAACACTTAAAAGAACATATTCGTGAACATTAAACAAACGAACACGAACACCTTCAAAAATAAATAAACGAACACGAACCGAACATGAACACCTTTAAAAATAAACAAAGGAACACGAACATAGTCTTGTTCGTTCAAGTTCAGTTCATTTACATCCTACTTTTCTCTAATTTAAATTTTTTATATTTTTTGTCTATTTTTCTGACCTGTCCAACAAATCACCTTACTGCAGACTATGGTTTCCACCCTATCTCTTCTTTTTGTTATTATAAAACTCTCTGGTCTCGCAAATTGAATTGAGATCTATTAATTAATAAAATATTATAAATGATTTTATAAAGATTCGATTCTTGACATTTGCCTTTAGAATATAAAAGTTCTTTACTAAATAAAAAAATTTATGCCATGAATTAACGAGTATTAATTCAATTAAAAATATTAGAATACTACCAATAATCAGTTGGTCTAGCGGGATGAGGCGTTAAATACTTTAAGTAAAGTCAAGGATTCGAATTCTGATGTTGTAAATAGAGAAAATAGGGTTGGGAAGATCACTCCATAATAAGCATATGTAAAATTTAATCCGGATTAGTCAGCTAATGAGTCATATAGATGGTTAAGCCAAAAAAATAGAATACCATTTCTTTAATTTATAATTATGAATATTTTTGTAAGAATATTTTTGTCTTTTCATATATTTATATAATCATTTTTGAATAAATTTTCACAAACACATTTTTAGACATATAAAATATTTATATTCACCCGTATCGTAAGCGTGACAAAGTTATGTACTATTTATTTTATTTATTGTCCACGGTCAACTTCTGGTATTAGACAATTAGCCGGAAGCTTTGTTAGAAAATTGACCTCTAAATTATACTTTAATTCTTAAATTTGTTCTAGATTTTATTTTATTTACAAGTAATATTAAACTATTAGTTTATAAAGAATTCTTAATGAGGCTTAAAATCTTTTTTTAAAAAAATATTTAAACTATTAATTTGTTCTCATATTATCAAAATAAAAAATATAACATCGATCAATAAATACAAAACGTGTAGTATGTTTTATTGAACACCAAATAATTTTCGGATAAAATGAGGAAATACATTGTTTCGATACTAATTGTGACAAGATAAATAAAATTTAAAGATGGTTTTGAGAATTGAAGTAAAACTCAAGGCCAAACTTATAAATTGTTAGCCAAAATGAAAACTACTTTCTTCTTTCTTAAATAGTGAAACATTTTCCTTTACTCGAACATTTTATTAATTATATTTAAAGTTGGTAATTGTTTTTTTCAATAATATGGTCTCAAAAAGTATATAATCAATCAACATGGCGGTGAAGTGTTAAGGGTAAGGAGGAGATATTCATAATCGAAATCCAAAACAACCATTTACAAGTTTTGTATGAAGAACAAGTGATCCCAAAAGAAAAGTTGATTATAAGGGTGTAGGAGAGAACGTGGGTAGACTCATCGGCTCACTAATATTATTGTTCTTGAAAATCATTCGAAAGTAGATCGAATTAAATAAAAATAAATAAATACATTGTAAAACGAATATAGAAAATAAAATGTTAACCGACCTCGAGTAAAAGGAATTATCATTGCGGCCAACCGCGTGAAGTCTAGACGTATATGAATATCCCCCTCTAGACTTGTTTTCACTACGAGTCATCTTTCCAGCAATTGTGTTCCTAGCTTCCGAACCAAATACCACGCCGTCTTCCCTGATAACCTGGAGAACCGGTCTCCAATGTCGAGTTGCAAACGAGGCGGAGCCGCCGCCACCACCCGACTTGTTTATGTTAGAACCAAACCATAATAGATATAAAATCTAAACTCAGAATCTATCATGTCAAATCATCAAGAATAATAAATCGAATAAACTGCATGTGAAAGCGTACCTGAATTCATTGATGGACTGAAAACCTTGAATCCTTTGATGGAGATCGCCTAAAAGGTGGTTGTGATCTTCCAAGAAGATAGGTTAGCCTCTGAGACGAGGACAAGAGTAATACAAGTTAACCTATTTCTTGGAGACCATTACCTCTTTATATAGTTGATTGTTAAATCAACTATTAAATATTTATAACTCTGCCCATCATTGAATTATAAATATATCTTATGGTATCTACACTTTTATTTCCATGACACTTTAATATCCATAATACGACTAACATAATTGGTCACTTAATTTTGTGTCATACTTTATAATAGCATAATACAGTTTACATATGTACCCACAATTGCGGATTTTAATCCAACAATCTCACACTTGGGCAACATATGTTTCATGATAAATGTACAACCTTATGTGCTCAAAATTTGCTATTATATAATAGGTATTCTATAACAATCTCGTCCATCAACTATATCCAAATAGGATCAAAGTAGCCTTTGGCATATTTACCATGACTAGACCCATCAATGGTCACATATACAAATATAGTCAAATGACATAGATCAATCATGGATGCGTAGCATGGAAAATTACATGAAATGTGAACCGAACATGTCTATTTCCAACTGGTCCTCCTAAACCTTAGTGAGATCAAACTTTACTGAATTCAGAGTGTGCATAAACAAAAAGAACTTTACTTCTGCAGAAAATAATCTTAAAATATCCTTAAACTAAAGTAACTGAAATTGTGTCTAAACCGAATGAACATTTTTCAAAATCACAAACTCTCATTAAAACCGAATATCCTTAAATAATATTACACCCACATGAGTAGTGTGCTCATGAAAGACCTAGGGTGATAGTTTCTTAATAAGCGCGTAATTATGAAGTTTGTACCAGCATGCTCTATAGACACACAACAACTCTGAATTTTTTAACAAGTAGGAACTTAATATTTGTATGCTTCAAATTTGAAGTGTTCTTATTGTTTATAGAATAAATGAATGCATATTTATTTTCACAAAATAACTTAAGTGGTCTTTTTATTCAATCTATAAGTAGCAGCTCATGTGACAAAATTCTTTTGCATCAATATTCTAATAGAACCGAAGTCTGTAAACTTGATGATCTCTAACTTACCAGAACTCCAATATGTGAGCATATAATTTTTGTTCTCTAAATATATCTCATAACTCTATTTGATGCTATCTAATAGTCCATACTAGATTTTCTTAAATATATGTCTAACATTCCAATAATATACGCAATATCCAAACGCATTCATACTTGAACATAAATTAGATTCTCAATAGCTTATGCATATGAAATTATTTGTATTTTCTAAATTTCAAGGTTACTTTTAGTAGGGGTGTTCATAAAAATCAGAACCGATGTACCGTACCGAAAAACCAAAAAAACCTGGACTAAATGGTAGGTAACCGTACCGGTAAAAATTAGTTGAAACGGTACGATAACCATACCGGTAAAATTAGCGGTTAAACGGGACGAGAATGGTTTCGATTTTTCGCTAAACGGTTAACCGAAAAAATCGATAAGAAATTTTAAAATTATTTTTATATTAATATTAAATTATTGATTGTTACTAATATATGTGTAATTATCATACTTAAACTATATTTTATAATGATATTAAATTATTAGTAATAATCAAACGTGTATTGTACGTCTATTCGAATGTGCATCTATTCTAGTATTGAGATATAGTGGGATATGTGGTGTATCCTTTTTTTGTGTTGAGTTTTCCAGTGTGGTTGCAGGCAGTTTGTGTCTTGGGGCATTGGTTTGATCTTGCAGCTCCTTTTACAGATCATAATGTCGTATCTTTGTTTTATTTACATTTTCTCTTAACAACTCTATTGAGCTCGTGTTCATGTTATTGTGATCGTAAAATGAAATAAAATTGGATTACTTTTTCCTCTTTCGGTGTTCTTGTCTCGATTTCGGTTGACTCAAATGGTAGAGGGGATTTTAACAAAATTATTTTCCTTTAAAAAAATATAATGATATCACATTATTGATTATACAAATAATTGTGTAATTAATATAAGTTATTGATTATTACTAATATTTGTGTAATTAATATATTTTTTCTACACTTTTAATTGTTTTAAACTTTGAAGACTTTTTAAATATAAATATTGAAGACTTTATTTGGTTTATTTTCTAAAACAATTAAATTTAGTAGTAATAAATATATAAAAACGGTTCATGGTTAACCAAGCAACCGTACCGAATAAAGCGGTTAATCGTTTAGGCGGTAATCGGTTTACACGGGACGGTAACTGTTCATCAAAATGTTGTACCGAGACTTCCGGTAACCGTACTGATAAGCTTTACCGGTACGGTTAACCGTCCATGAACACCCTTAACTTTTAGGGCATTGAATAAGACAATATATGTCTTCTTTAGGAATATGAGTATCACTTGGTTTACTCCTACTAAACTTGTAGTACATACAATAGTCATCCAAAATTTATCTCAACCGAATGAGATAATCACTATGAAATTTATAATTTCATTAATGAGAGTCTTACTTAAGCTCATAGATAGATTTCTTTAATTTACATATCATTGATATTGTATCATAAGACACAACTCTATGATTGTACCATATAAATAGTTTATTCAATGTCGCCATTGGAAAAAACAAGCTTAACATCTATCTAATGTAGCTTAAGACTAAAACAAGCAACAAGTGTAATAATCATCTTGAAAGAGTCTTTCATTGAAACTTGAGAGAAAGTCTCTACAAAATCAATGTCTTCTTTTAGAGTATATCCTTTAGATACAAGACGTGTTTTATACTTATCAACATTACCATTTCCATCCTTATTGGTTTTAAATATCCATTTACCACCAATTGGTTTGCACCTTAAGGTAATGTGACAAGTTCCTAAACTTTATTGTCTTGCATAAAATTATACTCTTCTTGAATGACATCAATCCACTTTTGAGAGTTAAAACATTTATGGTCTGATAAAAAATAATTGAGTCATTTTCTATCATTCCATTGTTATCCTTATTTTCTTGAGGAAATATAATATAATAATCTCGAATAGTATTTCTCCTTCCTCTCGTGGACCTCTTTAATGACACTTGTTTTTCAAGGTTGTTGAGTTTTTTCTTCTAAAACAATTACCTTATCTTGAATATGAGTTGTTCAACATTGTTTTGTTGAGGTACTTGAATCACTTATTGATTAATGGTAAGTGTGAAAACCTAAACATCGTCAAAAATGATATTAGGATTTAAATTATAATCTGATTCATCATCAATAGCAATGTACCTAACCTTATTTTTCCCTCCAAACTCAACATTCTAAAATATTATAAATCTCTCCTTAAAATAATCCTAATTGTGGGATCATAAAATTTGCAGCCCATGGATCACTCAAAATAACTGAAGTAGTTGCTCACTTTTAAAGCTTAATTTCTTTACATGTGTCTTAACTTATACAAAAGAATAAATACTTTGTAACTTATTATTGTTTCTTTTGAGTAGGACTCTTAGCAACTTTATTCTAATATATTTTTATTGCCCTTATTCTTAGAGACACTAACTAAATGAGCACTAACCAAATGAGTACTTTTATACTTATAATGCTTTAACTTTTCTTCCTCTTTAGCACAATGAGAAATGAGCCCAATTAGAGTCTATTTCTCTCTTTGACAATTGAAACTTGAATTGGTTAAACTGTATAGGAAGCGGTGCCAAAACCATAAGAACAAACAATTGTTAGAAAGTTTGATCTAATGTGCCTTAAATTTTGAAGCAATATTAAACATTTTCATAATGTACTTCCTCACATTTCCTTGACCCTTATACTTCATAGACATCAAAGAATGTATAAGTGATGTCATCTTAACCTTAATGTTTAGGGTAAAACATTTTTTAATATTGTCAAAGAAACCTTTAGTATGAGTAATCTCTTTAGACTTGTGCTCCTAAAAACATTTAGAATGTTGAGCTTTATAATCATTAGACTAATGCGGTTCAAAAGATCTCACCTCTCAAAATACCTTTTATGGGTGCCTACCGCAGTGAGAGGTATAAGTTGTTCTTTCCTTAGTGCAAAGTTTATGTTCATACAACCACATTAAAACTCAATTCCCATTAACACAAGTTATAGAAACAACACAAAACACATGACTGCATTGAATTTCTAAACCAAATTCATGATTAACTATATATATTTCTAAACATAATCATGTACTGAATTGCAAAGAAACAAATGATTAACCGTAATTGCTATTAACGCCCTTTTTTTAATCACCGCAAAAACAATTCAATCGGAAATTGAACCCTAAATTCTAAGGGAATGCAATCGAAATTGGTGTGGCGCCTAAAAAAATAAAAAAAAGTTGTGATCTTTCATGAAAAATCAATCGGTTCTCAATGATTCAATATGATGAGGCGCTGATGTCACTTGTTAGAACCAAACTATAATAGATATAAAATCTAAACCCATAATATATCATGTCAAATCATCAAGAATAATAAATCGAATAAACTAAATACGGAAGTGTACCTGAATTCATTGATCGCCTAAAAGGTGGTTGTGATATTCCAAGAAAATATGTTAGCATTTGCCGTAAAAACTCTCTGACATGGACAAAAGTAATACAAGTTAACCTATTTCTTGGGGACTACTACCCCTTTATATAGTTGATTGTCAAATCAACTATTAAATATTTATAACTCTACCCCTCATTGAATTATAAATATATTTTATGGTATCTACACTTTCATTTTCATGATACTTTAATACCACTGACACGACTAATATAATTGGTCACTTAATTTTGTGTCATATTTTATAATATCATCATACATTTTACATATGTGCCCACAATTTCGGATTTAGTTCAACAATTTACGAGTTTTGCATGGCGGAGACAAGAAAAAAGACGAGACAAGCCTCGCCCTCTTCTTGACGTGATAGCAGAGCCGATGTCGGTGGGCGATAACATGAAGCTAATTCTTGGAAGAACTTCATTTACGTGGCGATGGAGTCAAATTGTGAGAAGAGGCAGAGAAGGTTCTGGAATGGTTCGAACGTGAAAGGAGGGGAGGTGGTGCGGGATGATGAACATGGATTTATTGTATATACACACGAGAGAGGGGAGTGGTGGGAGTTAGATTTGTGAAGTAAATGATGTTGACCGTGATTTGTTTTTGTTAAATGGATCGAAAATATATGATTCAAAAGTGAGGCGAAAAGAATCGATTGCCTATTATTGGGTTGGTCTAAAAAATAAATAATTTAATATCACTTTAGTAAATTTTAAATTTAAAGTTTTATATATGTAATTTTTTTTTAAATTAACCTACTACAACTAATGTGTGATGTAAATAAATTTAAACTATTCAAAGAAAAGCCTTAAGAACCATGAGCTCAATAAAAAAAAATCAATTGCCTTGGGCTTATTTACGCCCTGATTATCATATGTTCCCACTATATTTTATATAACAAATAAAAAAGAGGTGAGCAACAATTTAGGTTTCACAAATCTTAAATATAAATCATTAAATGAGTATTCATCCATCAGTGCCTGAACTTTTTAAACAAGGTAAGAGATTTGAGTATAGGTGTTGTAAATAGAATAATTTGATTGAGAGATTGCTCCTACATGAGCTTTTGTAGTACTTGATCGGAATTATCCATCTAATATGTCAGATACCAATAGTTATACAAAAAAATATGATTTAAGGGTGTAAAAAGTTTTTGAACTTTTGAAAAAAATCAATAAAGCCTTTGAACTTTTTTTTCACCCAATTAAGCCCTTGAACAAAAAAATTTAATCGTTTAAGCTCTTAAACCAAAAAAAATTGAATTAATTAAGCGTTTTGACCAATTTTGACCATTAAATCTAAACAATTTTTTTCGATTTACTATTGCAATGTGTCGTGTCACAGTGTGTCCCCTTGACACTTTTCAAATTTTTTATTTTATTTAAAAATTTCTTTAAATGTTCTAAAAAATCTAAAAATATTTATAAAATTTATAAAAAAAATACTCTCTATTTTTTTTGTAATTGCAACTAATAGAAGTGTAGCGTATCATGTGTCTGTAATATTTGGAAAAAAAATTGTCAAGATTTAATGGTCAAAATTGGTCAAATGGCTTAATTGATTTAATTTCTTGGTTCAAAAGCTTAATTGATTAATTTTTTTTGTTCAAGGGCTTTATTGGGTGTACAAATAATTCATAGACTTAATTAATTTTTTCCTAAAATTCAAAGGTTTCTTACTCCTTAAGCCAAAAAATATCAGTGATAGGAAGAAAATTAACATTTTCCTAAAATATTTCGATTTTTTAAAATTAATCATTAATATGGCACTCATTTAAAATTAATTTCTGAAGTGACACCCTTTCCTATACATAAAACAAAGGTGTGTTCTTTCAGTAGTACCTTTTGGAAGACACATTTGGTAAAGCGTGCTCTTGCCCTATGTCACACTTCAGTCAGCAAATTTAAAAGAAAAATATATTGATTTTCCTGAAAGGTGTGCTTCATCGACTGCGTATTCCAAAGATTTGAATAGAAAAATGAAAAATAATATAGCACCTTTGTGGCAATTTCTTTCACCATAAGAACCAATTTGAATGAAAATTAAAATTACATAGTTAAAAATAATTTTTTTTCTAAATATAATAAAATTACGTATCATGTTTTTAAAAATGATGATTTTTAATGATTTATCAAATAGACCCTTAATGTTAAGATTCATTAATTGATCAAGTGATTAAGGATCCTTATAATATCTTATTTTATATGAATACATTTACATTAAAAATATAATCATCTCTTTACTTAATAAAAATAGATTTTTAATGCCACTTGATCTAATAACATCAAACAAACTTTATACATACATATATGAAAAATGAATTTTTAATAATATATTATTTTTGAGTGATCTAGCAATGAATTTCATTGAACAACACAAATATGTGAGACATTGGTAGAACAACACAAATATCTACCGATTTAGAATTGCTGAATTTATTGCAATTGTAGTAGTTAATGTTGAGAGTCACATGTCAGTGTTGGGGCCCTAGACTTGCATGGGGGCATTAATTAGAAACCAAACATGACATAGAAAAATCTAGATAACCAGACATTAAATGTGGACTGTTGAGACATAATTAGGGTTTTGAAGATGCAACCGGACACCATCCCATTCCTCAAGGGAATCCCAAATTCATTTCCACCACAAGAATGTTGCTTCACTACTTGACGTACAACCTCAGTGAGATATCCCCAAAAAATTATTCTCTGTCATCACAGCCAAAGACGAAAATAAATTATTAATTAATTATCTATCAAATATATTATTTAAAGATAAATAATTGATTATAAAATATATTTTATTTTTATATTATATTGTATTGTATTGTACTGTACTCTAATTATTTTATGAGTAAATTACGTAAATTATCACTAAACTTTACTCTCAAATTTATATTGGTCACCGAAGTTTCAAAATGTTCATTTGTTCATTGAAGTTTATACATTGAACGTTCTTTTGTTAAAGTTTAGACATTAACGTTTTTAGTCACTCCATCGTTCACCATCGTCAAGCATGCACCGTAGATGGTGGTCGTTTGGTTCCAAATTTCACTAGTCGCTTCGTCTCGCCCCTGAATTCGAATTCAACCTCCATTTCATAGGAAAGTGCCCCGAAGTCCATGATTCGGGCAAAAAATTTTCAGTTTTTCTCTTGCTAATCTCCCTCCTCGGCCATTGTATGGAGCCCGTTTCTCAGTATATTACTTCCTTCATGTTGATGAAGCTTTCAACCGTTCGGGTCATGAAAAAGTTCTTTCGTTCACCGATAAATGGACGCCATAAAAAATTTAACAAAAGAGTGACAAAAACGTTCAATGTCTAAACTTCAGTTATTAAATTAAACGTTTTGAAACTTCAATGGCCAAAATAGGTTTGAGAATAAAGTTCAGTGATGATTTACGTAATTTATTCTTATTTTATATTAGCTTTTTATGATTATATGACGTGTAAATTAAAAGAATCTAATTAAATTGGAATATATATGTATATATATAGATATATATGGGTTAGGATCCACTTACTGTTGGAGTATGCCCAAAGACCAATTATGAGATGGTTGTAAAAGACATACTTATTTTATCTTGTTTATTAATAAGAAGCCATTATTATTATTTCAGTCTTATTCTGTGTATCTATAAATAAACTGAATTATAATAAAGTCCTTAGAATAATATAGTTATTCTTGAATGTCCTTAGTCGAGAATTATTGTGGGCTTGGACAACAATAATGTATTAAGACTAATATGTAGTTAATTGATGACAAAGTGTTGTCATTGACATGGAGATGTCAAAATCAATACATAAGTATGTGTTAGAGAATGACATACTGGACTGACCCACTATGAGCATGTTTCTTGGATTATTATGTAATAGTCACAACATTGCTCATGGTGATAACTACATGTATGATCCTCAGACTTGAGATCCTCATTATTTCAACATCGTGAGTGACATATTTTGAAACGGCCAAACGTGTGTCGTAACTGACTACATTATAAAGACTGATATTGGATATGTCACAATCTATGTAGCGAAATATGGTTGATCAAGATAGGATTTGTCCTCCTACATAACAGGAGTAATATCATAGGCCATTTGATTGAGTGAGACTAGAAAATGCATGGCCATGCTCGAATAAATTGATGTGGGATATCATAGTTTATAATAGTCTACTCAAGATATCAAGAAACATTAGATGGACTATACAAGTGTGACTAATCCATGACTTGTGTTCGATCTAGATATGAAGACAAAATGATGAAATACATAAAAGAAGTTAATCACGGAAAAAGGTTAAATCGAACCACGATTTCATGTAACTTAGGTAGCAATAATGTATTGCTATATGTCATTCATTGCATGTAATATTAGAATTGTTCTGGATATTACTACTAACGTTACATGAATTTACAAGGGTCACACCCTATGATTGAAACGAACAAATATCGACTAGATAGCATGTGTACAAACTTGTTGTACACGTAATTAGTAAGAAACTGAAATTGTCATAATTATTGTAATTATGGATAGTTTCGTTTTTATATATATGTTATATTTGATAAGTTATCGTAATTATCAAATACTATTAATATATATATATATATATATCTAAAAGAAACCTAATTAAAGTAGAATCAGATTCTACATATTTAATTATATTCGGTTAAATATATTGTATATTTAAAGAATCCGAATTTAATTAGAATTAGGTTTTTAAATGCTATATAAATGCATAAGGTCTAGCAGCCAATAGATGTTTTTTTTCGAAAATCCTCTCTATCAGTTAGAGAAGAGAAAAATTGTGCGTTTTATTTGGGTGGACTGTGTAGAGGTCAGAACGCTGCTATGACGACTCAGATTTGATTTAAATTCTTCTATACTCACTGCGGAATTCCAGATTACTTGAGGTAATATTTTCATCCTTTATCACCTCGAATTTGTCCCTTGTACATGAATTACTAGTGGATTACACCGGATAATTTTTTCGCTGCGCCATGGGGTGTACTGACGTTTCCCTACAGTGGTATCAGAGCCACTTGTACGATACAAATTTAGAATTAAATACTTGGATGATATTTTTGTATGAGATGCATGTATTACTTTTTTTGTTTTGACGAGTATGTGATGTTTGTGCAAAACGTAAAAATTGAATCCAATCGCGATTAATATGTTTTAGCAAGTTTTTACAATCGATGGTTAAGTGTTAATCATGTGTTTGTTGCGGTAAGCTTTTGATGATCATATGTTAATAGTTGACATGATGAACATGTGGTTAAGATAGCATATCGTTTTTGGCAGAGGAATAATGGTTGTTGCAAAGTGAAAAACCTTAGGGATTGAAAAATCCCAAAAACAGAATCCATTGATAAAAGTTATCAAATCGTGAGGTTTTTTCATAGTAATCGAAGTGCCAAAATTAATAATTTTCTCGACATACCGAGGTCGCCAGGTCGGCGTAGAGGTAATGTTTTCATCATTTATCACCCCGAATTTGTCCCTTGTACATGAATCACTGGTGGATTACGTCGGATAATTTTTCCACTGCGCCATGGGGTGTATCATAGTTTCCCTACACTTACACTATGTAAAACTCAACTAGTTTTATACTAATTCATGATCATTAGATGGGTGAAAGGGATGGATGAGATTAACTCCTTACTTTTTTTTCCCAAGTGATAATCTTCACATATCATACTTCTAATCTCATCCATCCATTTTACTCATCCAATGGTCATAGATTAGTGTAAAACTAGTTGAGTTTTACATAGTGTAATTAGATCCAACCCCATATATATATGGGATAAGATCCACTTACACTATGTAAAACTTATAGTTTTACGTTTTTTGGATCGCTGGATGAGTGAAATGGATGATTGAGATTAACTCATTACTTTTTTCCCCAAGTGATAATTTTCACATAACTCAATGTTAATCTCAACCATCCAACGATCCAAAAAATGTGTAAAAGTTAAAAACTCCTACATGTGGAATTGGATCATATCCCTATATATAGAGAGTTAGGAACCACTTACACAATGTAAAAATTTTGAAGTTTTACATGTTCTTGGATCGTAGGATGAGTGAAACGGATGGCTGAGAGTAACTTCTTACTTTTTTGTTCAAGTGATAACCTTCACATATTCTATTATTAATCTCAGCCATCCGTTTCACACATCTAACGATCCAAAAACGTGTAAAACTTCAAAACTTTTACACTGTTTAACCGGATCCTATCCCATATATAGGATTAGGATCCACTTATACAAAACGTAGAACTTATAGTTTTACATGTTTTTTAGATCGTCGGATGAGTGAAATAGATGGCTGAGATTAACTCATTACTTTTTTTCCAAGTGATAATCTTCACATAACTCACTATTAAACTTAGCCATCTATTTCACATATCTAACGATACAAAAAACATGTAAAAGTTAAAAACTCTTAAATTGTGTAATTAGATTTTATCTTCTCTCTCTATATATTTGTTGAATTTGACAAGGGGCAAATGAGAATGGCGGTGGGGTCTCGAAAGGGGCGTATCTAACATCAGACAGGGTGCAGTGCGGCTGTTTTGCGGTACCAACTGAAAATGTTATAAGATATGGAACACGGAACTGAAAATGTTACACTGTTTGATAACATTTTCAGTTGGTGGTTAAGTATCGAAACTTAGCTTCAAGTATCGATACTTTTATCACTTATGATAATATTTTAAGTTTTTGTAAATATCGATATTATGCGAGACACAACCGAAATGTTATAGAAAAATGTAACACTTTCAGTTCTATATTCTTTAATTTGTAACATTTTCGATTGATGTCATACCGTAATCATACTACAACTATAAAGTACCGTAGACCTACCCGAAAGGCAAATGCGGATATAATTGTATTATTATGTGACAACTGACAAGGGCTCGAGAGCAAATTGGCAGGAATCGAGTCTGACCAATTCCATCTCGTCATTACTCGACGGCTGTTTTGTCACGATACAAGTGATAAAATAGCCAAATTATGATTTGAAACCATCACTTCTTTTTGTTCATTTGGAGCTGCCTATATTAGTCTTGTCGATATTTTTCTGTATTTCGTGCCAAATTAGTTTGTATACGGTATAATGTACGAGTTAGATAAAACAAATAGTATTTGGGCATTTAGATAAAATTATACATACTTACTGATTAAACTGTTTGAATTGAATTACTTAAGTATAACAAAATATTAGAATAATGTAATCATCGCAACTTCACATATAAAATTATACCTAATAACCTAATGTTATTTATTCCAAAGTTATATATTAACTATTTGATTCAAAAGATGTTATCCTCATTCATTTTCAAAATAAATCATATTAAAATTTTAAAAAATATAATATTGTGCATATCAAATAACACATATATTTAAATTTTATCAAGTAATAAATTTTTACATATTTAAACAAATGTAAAAGTGATCTAAGGTTAAAACTGAAAGATTTAGGATTGTGTGATATTATTACAACTCAAACTATGAGTACTACATTAATACTGAGCTCATTAGTAAATCCTCTTTTCGTAGGTTTTATCAAAAGTCCCAATGATTCTTTATAAAAGATCGAAATAGCAATGAAATAGCTCGATAAATGAGATTGTTTAATTGTTTGGTCATATGCCACATCAACATTTATTAGAGAGTTTAATTGTTTTGTGGCTAAAATAGCAACAAAAAAAATTGTTTGGGTGACCAAGACAATAACCGCAGCTAGAAATTTAACGTTTAAGTGACAAAAATGATAATTTTGTTTAACGATGACCACTAAACTAAAATTATTTTATTTGGATAACCAAATTGATAGCCCTAAAATGCTAAATGGCCATTTCGGTAATTTATTATTAAATAAATTATACATTGGTCATGTTTGGTAAACAGTTTTTTTAGTCAAAATTAGAAGTTTGAAGCATTTTTAGAAGTCTGACCAGTCAAATCCGCTAATTTAGATGTTTGGTAAATAGATGATTGTAATAGCGGATTGGGGTGAAACCTCTCATTTTGAAAAAAATCACTTTAGGAGCTTCTTGAATTAAAGGTTTGGATAAAATACTTGTAATGACTCTTTTGTCCTCGATAATTACACTTTTATATAACATAAGTTTGAATAACTACTAAAATTAAAAAATAATCTCATAAATAATAAAATAATATATACATATAAATTTAATAATTAATAAAATTATATTTAAAATATAATTTTATAAATAATAAATTAATGTATACATCTAAATTTTATAGTTATTAAAATTATAGTAAAAAATAATTTTATAAATAAAAAATAATATATATCCTTCATATATATTTAGTAATGATATTAAAAAAATAATTTTCATAATATAATTAATATTAATCGATACAAAATAATTATAACTAATAAATTATTCAAACAAGTATTGAATATAATCGTGTCCTTATATGTCATTTTGCTTGTTCAAATAATTAAACAACTATCAGTTAATTTTACCAAACACTTTTATACAATAAGCTAATGCAATCCGCTAGTCAAATCCAGTGACGAAGCTCCCTTGGGGTCCAACGGGGCCCCGATCTCTGTTATAAAATTAATATATTCGATCGATTTTGGTCTAATTATCATTTGGCCCCTGTAAAAAAATGTTCAAATTAAACAATACAAGAGTTTATTAAATATATGATCAAGTATGGATTGAACAAAAAATAATGAGCCCGCATTATCAATTTTTTTGGTCTAATATGAATTTAAGTCCTTATAAGTTTAAATATTCGACAAATTAGGCATTGCCCCTTGAATTTTGAGTTTTAAATACTTAATAAACCCTTGTATTTTTTAAATTCAATATTTCGGCCCCTGTAAGTGTTCAATCCTGGCTCCGTCCCTGGTCAAATCAGTTAATTCTATCAGCTATTCGCTATCAGCTAATATAATCCGCTATCTACCATCAGCTATGCGCTAATTGTCAAACAAGGTCATTATCTTAACATTAAATCAAATAAAGAATTTAAATATTGGGTAATTATACCATGCACATGCGGTGGAAATATTTTTTCCCACAATCGCCTTAATTTTAAGGGTTAGAGATTTAATTTAGGGTTTATAGTTTAGGGGTTTATGTTTATGTACTTAGAATTTAGGAGCTATAGTTTGAATTTAGAGTTTAGGTTAGAATTTAGGGGTTATAGGTTAAAACCTAAATCCCTACCATATTACCGTAAAACTTAAACCCTAACCTCTAAGCTTTAAACCCTAACATAAAACCCTAATTTCTAACCACGTACTATAAATTCTAAACTCCTAAACTAAAATCTCTAAACTGGATTCTTAACCCCTAAAATTGAGGCACTTGTGAAAATAAAATATTTTCACCGTCGGTGCATCGTATATCTTCCCATAAATATTTAAATAAAAAAAAATCATACATACATTGGACTTGACCTAAAAGGGTTCCATAATGTCTACTGGTCTGGGCCTTTATAGAAGAGAGCTGACCCAAATATCAAAGGTACATAACTTTGTTATGAAGTACTCAAAACATTATATTAACCCCAAAAAAAACTTGAGCTTTTATATAAGGGGGCGTTTGGTTCTAGATAATGTGATTTGTTTTTATTTTTATTTTATTAGAAAATAGAAAACGATAAAAAAATTTGTTTGGTTGTAAAAATAGAAAATAATTTTTAGAAAATGAAAACAAAAATAAGTAAAAATTTGAAAACATAAAAAAGATGTTTTCATTAAAAATGTTTTAGGAAAATGAAAAATATGAAAACAAAGGTTTTTGAATTTTAACTTCATTTTAACCCGATTTCGAATCCTTCCAATGTTATTTCTTAAAAACTTTGGTTTATTTACTCATATTTTATTATAATAATATTTTCTAATTATATTTTATTTCAATTATTAATAATTAATTTTTTCATTTCGATTTTGAAAAGCTATATACCAAACACATTTTTACTATATTTATTTTTGAAAACAACTTTCAATCTCTATTAATCAAACATATTTTCTAATTTTTAGAAAACTGAAAATAAAAATTATTTTTTGAAAATAAAATAAAAATAAAAAAAATATTTTCTAAAACCAAACGGACCCTAATTTTCCCATTTCCTTTTTATAAAAAATTTTCGTCAAAATCTTCATGTCAAGATTCTAAACATGATCAAAACTACAATGATCTAAAGTACGATCATAGCACTTGCATGCCTCACACTTGTTTTTTTTATGCATATTCAATGTTATAAATAATTATGGATTATAAATTAGATTAATATTTGATGTATAGAGAGTAAATTTTTCCCATAAGCATGCTTATTTAGATTTTAAAACTTAAAATTTAAATTTCTAACCTTAAAATCTTAAATCCTAATCTCTAAATTTTAACCCTAAACTTTATATTCAAAATATTTCAACCAAAACCTCTAAACTCTAATTCTAAACTAAATCTCTAACCCCAAACAATAAATTCAAAACTGTAAACTAAACTTTTAACTCTAAAACCTAAACTAAATCTCTAATCCCCAAAATTAGTCTACCTGTATAAGCAAAAGTTTGCGCTGGATGCATCAAATATATATATGGACAATTCAATTATAAATGAATATTATATAAAACATTTTCCATATGATTACATAATTGATTTTTTACAAAGAAAGATTCCTATAAAAATAAATGCACGGTAAAATTTTAAACTGTCGCGTTTTAACAATTTAAGCTTTAAACGATGATTATTTATTATTATATGCACCACAGTTTAACTGTTTAAGGTCAATTAGTAGATCTTATAAGCAGATTCTTTTTGAATAATCTTAAGGTGATTATAAGGTAATATACGTTTATACATATTTTTAACTGTGAGGATGCACACATATCTTATAGACAAAGCGATTTGAACTCGGGTCTTCTAAGATGAACAACATCCTCCTTTTTACTGAGACCACTTGTTGGTACGAAGTTGAAACTGTAAGTCATCTTCTTTGTCATTGCCATCCTTCCTGGAGAATTTGGCAACGATGGTGTGCTTTATGGGGTTTGTCTTTTGTTGTACCGGCAGAATTTAGTTCTCTAGTTCTTCTATGGGGTTCAGTCTCTAATTTGTATGGCTGCTTAGTTTTTTTAGCATCTCTTGGTCCTTGTGGATCTTTAGAAATGAAGTGGTTTTTAAGGGGATTAAAGTCGACGAATGTCAAGGGTCCGATCTTTGCATGCTTCGGTTGGGATGGTGGTGTAAAGCCAAATGGCCCTTTGCATCCATTTCTATTAGTGAGTTTATTCGCAATTATTAAATTTAACGTTGACAGTGCAGTGAGTGGGGGTCTTGGTAAAGCTGGTATTGGTGATATTCTCCTTGATCACTTGAATAGGAACTCTAAATCTATAGGAGTCTCTGATGCTACATTGACTGAATGCTTCGCTATCAAAGAGGCTTGTTGTCTTCTTTTCCGATTCTCAGCTTGGGTTAAACTCATTTAAGTTGATTCTTGAATGGGGTTGCACATTGGTGGCTGGTTGGTTAATTAGGCCCCAAGAGACTCCGACATTATTATATCTTGCTTGAGGAGAAATTATATCATAAGTTATTTTCGTCACGTCATTCACGAGACCAATCAATAAAAATCACTCATATAATTATTTTTATGTTATATATTTATCAAATGAATCTCCACTTAGTAAAAACTGTTTTTAAAATTGATTTACAATAAATATAAGTGGAGATTCACTTAGTAAAAATAGAACATAAAACAATAATGAGATAGGTGATTTTTATTGGTTGGTCTCATGAATGACGTGGCGAGAATGACCCATGATATAATTTTTCCACCTTAATCATGTTTTCTTCTTCAAATTATTGCAGTTTTAAACCTTTTTTGGGACAATTAATTGAATATTTGAGACCCATTTTTAGGGATAAAGTCAGATTTAACTTAGGGGCAAAATATAAATATTTAAGAGTAGGATAAATTTATAAATAAATAAATTTTAAAAAATTATATATAAAAAGAAAAAAGTAAAAAAAAAAATCCGATGGTGAGGTGGGGCAATCGTCCCTGCCCATCGGTCCTATGTGATATCTTTATCATGGGAGTATGGCATTGTTAAAAACCATTTTCTCAATCACAAGTTAGAAAGTTCAGTATCACATAGGATTAAGGAAGACTCACCTTAGAGTAGTGGTTGAAGTTTCTTCTAATGTCAACAAATCATAGTTCGAATTATGATATCGTTTTCTATATTGTAAAATGAATAAACTAAAAATATAAAAAGTTTAAAAAAAAATCTATGAACGATGAACCTTTCTAATAATTTCGGTGAAAAAGAGAATTTTGTTAGAGAACTTATTTCATTTACTAGAAGTAGAAAAAAGTTTTCCACAAGCATGTCTAATTTATGGTTTAAAAGTTTAATTTAGGGATTTAGAATTTAGAGTTTAGGGTTAGAATTTAAGGTGTTAAGATTAAGGATTTAAATTTTAACCTTTTAAAATAAAATTAAACATGCTTGTGGAGTTTCGTTTTTACTATCAGTGCATGGAATAATAACTCATATTGTTATCGCTACGAGGTCCGAGTTCGGAAAATTTATCTACAAAGTGTGTATATCTTAATGAAAGAACTAAGAAAAAAAAAGGAACATATAGTACCATAAGATTACACTAGATACTCAAAGAAAAAAAATCATGAAAAATAAAATATCAAATATAATTAAATCAATTTGAATCAAATTTTACAGGATTAGATCAATTTAAACCATTGGTTGTATTATTTAAATTACATTAACTTTTTAATACTCGTATATTTAAGTTTTTTTTATTAATTTAAATATAAAATATTTATTTTGGTTTAAATCCGGCTCGTTGACCAATTAATCTAAATCAAATTTTATAATGGTCCAATATATGAGCGACCCTCCTAACCTAGTTTGTGAACAAACCTTAAATAAAATATTTGATTATATATTGTAAACAATAAAACTTAATTATAAATTAAAATTAATTATAAATTTAATAAAAAGGATAAGCATGATTTAAATAATACCAAGCTTTTAATTTATGAACCAAAATAATCTAACTGAACGTTATAATTAAAATCCGTTCGTGTGAACAATCAGCAGCAGCAGAAGACGATTAACTAAAACGATAAAACACAAAGCAGCCGCGATTTAAATGCCAAACCAGCAAATTCAAAGCAATAGAATACGAGTTTCACCCACTGGACCAACAAAGATGATGAGTGAGGGGGGATATTAATCTGCAAGGATGATTTTCACCTCTCAAGGCTTCCAGATAATGGTGGTCTCGGCAATCATCGATGTCACGACGTAAGGATCCATGTTCGATGCCGGCCTTCTGTCTTCGAAGTAGCCTGCCAGTGCCAGCCAATTGCAATGGCCATAAATGTTAAATTCAACAAATTATGTATCAATATAGTCGTTTGGAAAAAAAAATATTTATAATATTAAAATTTAAATATTTAATTTTATATAAAAGATTTTATATTTTATTTTATTAGATCAATTAATAATTGGTAAGAATAAATGATTTAAAAAATGTTTTTTCCTAGATCCCACCTTGGGTTTATCTCCATTTTTTTTTATAAGAAATCCATAAAAATAGTTGTTCAAAAAAAAAATTATTACCATGGCTCCTCGGCAACAACATCGGGGTGGCTAAAGATCTTAGCCGCATTAAATCTCTTGTTTGTAGGAATGGGATCACCGGCTGGTGTGTACGCGTCGCACATCACCTAATACACATGATCAATTAATATTTAGAATTAATATTTAGACTTAATGTGAAATAAGTGCTTAAACTATGCTGTTTTTTTAGGTGTTTAATTTTTTTATTTTTAAGTGCTTAAACTATATTTTTTGTCCTTTTAAGGTCAAATTATGATACATAATTTGACAAAAAATAATAGTTTAGACAGCTACTTTAAAAAAAAAAAAATAGTTTAAGCACCTAAAAGAAAAAAGGAATAATTTAGACATTAATTTTGGTATTAAGTCTAATATTTATTAAGATGAGTCTACCACGTGCAATGAACACCACTAACGCAAAACACCGTTGAACACTATTAAATTGATTAATAAAGATTAAAAATTTCAAGAACTCAATATACAATTAATGATTTTTTTAAAAAAATCAATTAAATTGTTTTCTATATATATATATATATTAAATTTTTGAATTTTTTAAACTACATATTTAGTACCCAACCTATTACCGTGTTTCTATTTTAGTACCCAACCTATTTTTTTTACAAAATAATACCCAACTTTAAGTTTTTGTTCTGTTTTGGTACCCGACGTTAACTTAGCAGGAATTGTGAGGTGTGATGATATAATAACAAATTTAATCCCTAAAACTTACACATTCTATCAATTGATCATAATTTAAAATATTTAATAAATCCTTAATATTTTAAAATCTTATCAATTTGGGGGTAAGGGCATAATTAGGATCTTAGGATCCTAATATGACCAACGCACCACTTGGAACTTAAAATTTCAAAAGTAGGACTCGTACAGTAAACTCACCGCACCACCACGACGAGTTTCAAAATTATATTTTTGTTATTCAAACTCGCCTTGAATGTATGGCGAGTTTCATTTTTTTAATACCCAGTTTAAACATTAATTACGAGATTAACCTAATCCTAAACGGAACTCGCCGTAGGGACACGACGAGTTCCCTCTGGCGTAACTACCATTATTGGAAAAAATATGGGGTTTTTTAGGGTTTTGCATATTAGGATTTTTTTTATCTTATAAATAGATAGTTTTGGTTAGAGTTTAGATAACACAAAAAAATCAACCTTTTTTGTTCGAGCAAAGCAAAATAATTTGTCAAGCCGTGAGATTTTCTTAGACGACATTGGAAGAAGCAAGCTCACACATAATTCGAAAAGGTTAAGGGTAACGTTTGTTTATATTTTTAGAGTATGTTTAATTTTTTGTAATATTATTTATTATGTTCATGCAAATTTTTTTATATATGCTTACTTTTTTAATTCGAATAGTAAATTGTGTTGTTAATATTTTAATCAAACTATTTAAAAATTTGATTGATTTTTGATGTTTTAGGCATTTAATTGAGCATAACCGTTGAGAAAAATATGACGTTATTAAGACTTCAAGATTCTCACATCACGAAAAACATGAGAATGTTGGTAAGAATTTATGGTTCTTTTTGCAACTTTTACTTTATTATTTTTAAATGATAAAGTACTACTTTAGTTTAAATATTGTGTTTTTAGAAAAAGGATTCAAAATTTCGGCCTCGCTTGATATGGAGCAATCCGCCAAGCCAATACATAATGTGATTTCTGGAAAATTCCAGTTTTAGGTATGCGTCAAAGATTCGTGAGTTTGATATCGTGCCGTAGTTGATTAATGGGTTGGTGGAGCATTGGAGACTGGAGACGCATACCTTTCACATGCCGTGCAGGGAGTGCACAATCACCCTCGAAGATGTTGCTATGCATCTCTGTATCTCAATTTCAGGAAGCTCAATCGTTGGTCACAATAATTATAAGATTTATGATTATTGCTTCAAGTATTTGGGGAAGACACCACCGGTGCATGCTGTTGATGGTAAACGTGTGAAGCTGACATGGCTGAAGAATGATTTTCAAGTGGATGGAAATTCTACGGCGGCAAAAATTGAGTTTGCTGCTCGAGCCTATATATTGCTCTTTATCGGTGGTATGCTAATGCCGGACAAATCGAGTTCTCACGTGCACACGTAGTACCTTCCGTTCTTGGAGATGTCGTGGGTAGCAAGAAAATTCAGTTAGGGATTTGCAATATTAGGTTTCCTATACCGCGATTTATGCAAGGCAACGACACCGACAAATGTCAACAATAGATTTGTGCACGCTGATATAGGTGGGTGTGTGGTACTGATACAATCATGGGCCTAGTATAGGCTTCCGTTTTTGGCTCCTATTTGCAATCCTCCGGTTGAATTCTCACTCTCTTCAAGGTAATACTGTTAATTCCCATAAATATTTTAAATATTATTTACGGAAACCATGATCCATCTATGTATTTGTATTATGTAGATGGGCCCAAAAATTCAAAAAGAGAACATTGAAGGTAAAATTAATTCTCGTAGTGAGAATAGAGATTGACATGCATTACGAAGACCCGTTAATGCAAAATTATTTTTAGGTTGAAATTTTAAAATTTGAATTTATTTGATCCAATTTTCTGGTTATGTACATATTATTGTAGTTCCGATGGCTGCCATATAATGAGAATGATGATATTTTCCATGTGATTCTGAACGATGCCTAGGAAGATGCCAAAAATTGGTGTTCGGTAATGTCGTTGCTAAATTTTGTGATTATTGAGATGTTTTACAGCAATCGAGTTCTTAGGCAGTTCAGATACCACCAGCCTGTGCTTAAAGACTCGATCAATATGGATGAGTTCGAAAAGGTGGACTTACGGGGCAAGAGTGAAGAGAATTGACCAAAGAGATATTCGTCATACATAGCATGATGACTTGACAGGTCAAGCAGGTTGTCGACTCGTGATCTTATTCCCTATGATTTCGATTTCTTAAATTTTGAATACCGTTAGTGGTTTGTGGCAAACGGCAAACCGAAGTTGACGACTGAAGCCCAAAGACAAGCTTATGTTACTTTGTTTGAAATCTCGGAAGACCAAGACCAGGAACATGATCCAGAACCTGAAGCCTAACCCGACATGGGAGCTAGGCCAGTAGAGTCCAATGAGGTTTAATTATTTATTTGAGTTGAGTTCACAAAATTTGTTATGTTTATTAATTTTAGATATTTGTCTTTTAATAAATTTCAGACTCAATGCATGTTTTCTTTAATTAATAAAATTCTAAGTTTAGTTTACAAATAATTATTATGCTTGTTTATTTTGTTTCACGTAACGAAGTATGTAGAGTGTTCTCATCGATCGAAAATAACGAATTACTACATCAATTGGAAATAATTGACAACTCTTTGATGAATTACTCCCCGAAATTAAATACATATGCTTGAGTACATGTAAATTTTTTATAGTATACAACAGATTCAGTCATTACCATAACTCATTGATATGATTGACTGCCCAATTGTTTTTTGCTGCTACAAGGTTGTTCGAGCAAAAAAACAGGGTCAGTCAACATGGAATGTGGTATGCAGCACCCCTTATATGTCATTATGGACGCATAAGGTCCTGCATGGAATAAAAATGGGTGCAACATTATGCCCCACAAGCCCGACGATGGCATTTGGGTTGTATCCCAAATAATGTAAGACCACGCGGTTTCTCGAAAAAGTAATGTTGTAAGCAGAACTTCATAATATGAGACAATACGACAGCAATTGGAGTTTCCGTTATGATTTCTGGTAGTCTCATTATTAACAATGTAATAAGTGCTATGCAATTGTGCAAGTATACACGTCGCAAGTAATAAAGTGATACGAGTATCGAGTATCGTCTCCACATGGATTGGTTTGGGCCACTTTGCTTAAGTTACTGCGTTGGAAAAGAAAAACACAAGTAGGTGATTATTGGAATTATAACTAATGAGTAAACTAAGAGCAATAAACTAAAAGAATAGATGAAATCAAAATAAGAGAGAATAGGCCAGGTTATCGTGAGTTGTAGAGTGATGATCGAATGGTTCGTCGTGGTGATTGAGTAGCAGCCGGATTGCCAGGGCAATTCTGTCGTGTTGCCTGGTCGGTTGCCAGGGCAATTCTGCCGTGTTGCCTGATCGGTTGCCAGGGCAATTCCCCCTCGTTGTCTGATTAGATCGCCTGGGCAATTAAGGATAGGTCGATTGCCTGGGCAATTGAGCATTCACTTCCAAAGTTCGACGAAGCGTTCTTCAGTGGTTTCTTATTATCCCGAAGTCGAAACTCTAGCTATTTGTGCATGCCTTGATAATACATCCTTGCGTTAATCAAGGGTTAACAACAACCAATCTTGCGCTCCTCTTAACCGTTGAAATCCTAAACTTATTCCTAAGCCGGATTAGTCTTCACCATCAATTGATTGAATAAAGACCATGCTCATTCGTTTTTTGAATCTAACTCCCCCGATATTAGATAAATAGATAAAGTTACGAGATCCTCTCCCAATTCACTCGCAAACAAGATTGAGAACCAAGAATGAACAAACTTTGAAAATTGAATTGCAACTCAATAACCTAAACAAAAATCCAAAAGATTTCATAACAACAAAACACAACAACCTCAACCAATCAAGTTAGTTTATGGTTGGGTTCAAAAGATATACAAAGAATAATCTCTAAACCATGAATCTAATAGAAGCAAAGAAGAAGAAGAAATTGATTAACCCTCTTTAGAAAACCTCTCAATCAAACTCTCCCTCCAAGCTTTCTCCCTTGTCGAAATCTCTCCCCTTTTTTCCTTTGGAGTTGTCGAAATTTCTCTAATCTCTTGCTCCCCTCTCTTTGACGGCTTGGTCCTTTAAATAGGAGATGGCTAGGTCAAAATCCTTCTTGAGGAGGAAGTTAAGTTGGAATTAAATACTTTAAAAGAATATAATTCTTTATTATATTTAAATTCCTTCTAAAACTTCTCCTATCTTCTTGGGATTTAATTTCTCTTTAACATCTTCATGGAAATCAAACTCCTTTTGGATTTAACCTTGCTCCACGTCATCTTAGGCTTATCTAGTCATCAATTTCGACTACCATATCATCTTATCCTTTATCAAAAATTGCCTTGGCAACTAACTCGGCATCTCCTTCATGCATTACCCTGGCAATTGCGTCGGCATCTCCTTCATGCACTGCCCTGGCAACTGGTTCTAGCCTTGTTTAGGCAAGTGATTCTGCACACACAAAAAAGCACACCAAAGCAGCATATTTTTCCACAAAAAGCACCAAGTTATGTAATCAAGCTCAACGGTGGAAAGAAACATGAATTAATGCATGAATGACTAATTATGCAACTAATATGAGCCTAAGTCTAACAATAATATGAGTAAAATGGTAATAAAAATAGTACTTTTGAACACTTACAACACCCCCAAGCTCGAACTATTGCTTGTCCTCAAGCAATGCAAACTAACAATTACCTGCCAAGACTTTAATCATCAAAGACATGCTTTAAACTTGAATTCAAACCTCGGAACCGTGGCACAAAGTATGATCACATTTTAATTTTTCGAATAGCATAACAATTACCCAGAATCGAACTATAATGCTTGTGACAATGTGTGTGCGTAGTTGTGTACAAGTTGATTTTCAAGATTCTATGTGAACAATAGGCTTTTATCAATTTAATTATCGGGGCATTTATTTTTATTTTCACTAGAGCCAATTTCAGGCACCTCTAGCAAAGTAAGCAATTTCTGATTTTATTTTAGTTGACTAGAGCCAATTTCGGGCACCTCTAGCGATTCTTTAATGTGCATTAACTACTAGAGCTAGTTTCGGGCACCTCTAGCAAGAATTTAACTTTTAATTTTCAATTTTCAATTTACCCAAATTTTAAGCAACCTAAGTTCACTAAGTTTCTTTCAATCAACAAGCTACAACCGTGTAAAAAAATTCAGCATCATAGTAAAATTCTAAGTTCTTTTCATGCAATCCTAATATTAAAGGTTCTTTCAATTAAGTGCAGTGGCAAAAATTCATCATTGGATATTCAACAAGTCTTAAGCAATTAAATCCAATTAAAGGCATGGTAAGTAACATATGCAACCTATATGTGATTGCTAAAGATGAATGCAACTAAACATGAAACTAACTAGAAACCAAGACCCCCCAAACTCGAGAGAAGCATTGTCCTCAATGCATGTAAAAGTGAAACAAAATTTAAAAGAAACTAAATGAAATGAGTTAGTCGGAGAGGTCGTCACCTCGAGTGATAAGTTTTCTTCATGCCGTTTGCTTGATTCATTTTCCGGTCGGTGGTTGAATGCTTGTGGCTGGTACCGCGTGAATAGCATTGCTTTGATTTGATCCATGTTTGCCAATGCAGGTTCACTTGCTTGGGCATCCGTAGTTGTCGAAGCCATTATTGTTGCATGGGCATCGCCAGTTTCTGTTGCTGTGGCAACTGCTGAAGTGGTTGTTTGGACATCCTCTGTTGCGGTTGTCGTGGCAAGTAGTCGACAATGAATTTCCTTAGCATAGTGGTTGTGAGTCTTGTTGTGGAAAAGAAAAGAAAACAAAGAAAACCTGGAAACTAAAGATAATGAAGAAAAATAAAATAAAATATCTCCTAAAAATTCCAAAAATAAATAAAGAGAAAAAAATGAAAATAAAATAAAGTTCCAAAAATTAAAAACAAAAATTAAAATTTCTTAGAAAGAGCATTTTTCATGCATCTTCTAAGGTTACTGCATATCCGAGAAGACTAGATGATGGTCGTTTTCGATACTTCTTATAGTCCATCCGCACCCTCTATCGGGTGACAATATTGCCCAAAAAGAGTTGGGCCAATGTGCTTGGCACTACTTCCTTTTGCGTTACCATGGTGGAGGTGTCTTTCTTTCGTGTTCCCTTTTAGTCCATGCACATCTTCCACCTTGCTACTGTTCCTGAAGGCATGAATATATTATTAGAAAAAATTATATCAACATCCAACCATTTAAATACCTCATTCTCGTCGGGCTCCATCATGATTGGATGTAGCCTTTGTTGTCGTAGTAATTGCTGCTTTAGCCAATTGCTGTGACAATCAGTTGCCAAAATTTGTTGTAAGTCAAGGGAAGAACCAATTTTCTGAAAAGCTTTACGAATCCAAACACCTTTTTCTTTTGGCCTCTCAAACATCTCCATCAGTAGAGATTTTGATGGCTTCAAATCTACCAACATCGGTTCCTCAAGACATATCTGCAATGGACGAGGTGAGTTTTTAAAGAATTCAAAATGTTCAACCATTATCTGCTCATATTCCATTGGCAAAGTATTATCATCTCGTTGATCTTGCATGTGGTCGTGCAATTGCCATGGCAACTGTAGATGAGAGCAATCTACAAATTCCTGCTTCAACATCAACGTTGTAACCTTCTGGCATCAGGTTCCTTAGAATTTGCTGTAGTATTGTTGTTCTCAACTTCACTGAGTATTGTCGCGGCATTGCTCTGTTCAGGCTCCTCAATCATTGCCGAGGCAATTTGTTGCTCAGGCTCATCATGTGTTGGGCAGTCTTTCTCATCAACATACTCTCGACTTTGAGGTTTTAGTTGTTCCTCACACATCGGAGAGTTTTCCTTGCATTGTTCCATGTCCTCTTGCCTTGGGACTTCAGTATCCCTAGGAATGAATTGTCGGTGCATGTTATCCATGACATATGTGGATCTCCTCAATTGATCTTTTGAATCCCCCAAGGTTGCATCCCACTGAGCTATCATCGTATCCATGGACTTTGATAGCTCTCGAATCTCTTCAATTGATCCGTCAAGTCTAGCCATGAAAGCTAGCAACGTTTCCTCCAAGGGATTGAAATGGTCTTGAAAATGACTACATTGTCATGGCATATCTGTTGTTGTGACAAAATTGTTATGGTAAAAAAAATTTGAGCTTTTTGACCATACCGTGAAGAATTTTGTTGTTGGTTCCCTCTATGGTCCTCCATGTAGTCATATACACCGAAAATGTGAGGGCAATTTTCAAACACATAATGTTTTCCACACATAGCACAAGATTTTTTCACGGTATAGGCTCTTTAGGCTTTTCTCGGTTGGTATAGGTAATCATCAAAGGGTGCAAGAAACTCTTGATTGGATTGATTCATATCTTCCAACATCAACTTTCGAATAGATCGGCTTTTATTTCCCGACATGTTGATGTCCCTTAACTTGTAGCGCACCTAATGTTTTTTTATAAAACAAACAAAAAGAAAAGTTAGTAAAACTAAAGAAAAAATGCAATAACAAAAACAACTAACACCAATTGCCAATCCCCGACAACAGCGCCAAAAACTTGTTGCGTGTAATAAGTGTTACGCAATTGTGCAAGTATACACGTCGCAAGTAATATAGTGATACGAGTATCGTCTCAACAGGGATTGGTTTGAGCCACTTTGCTTAAGTTACTGCGTTGGAAAAGAAAAACACAAGTAGGTGATTGTTGGAATTATAACTAATGAGTAAACTAAGAGCAATAAACTAAAAGAATAGATGAAATCAAAATAAGAGAGAATATGCAAGGTTATCGTGAGTTGTGGAGTGATGATCGAATGGTTCGTCGTGGTGATTGAGTAGCAGGCGGATTGCAAGGGCAATTCTGTTACGATTGTCTAGTCGATTGCCAGGGCAATTTGGTTGCAATTGCTAGGGCAATTCTGCCATGTTGCCTGGTCGGTTGCCAGGGCAATTCCCCCTCGTTGTCTGATCAGATCGCCTGGGCAATTAAGGATAGGTCGATTGCCTGGGCAATTGAGCATTCACTTCCAAAGTTTGGCGAAGCGTTCTTCAATGGTTTCTTATTATCCCGAAGTCGAAACTCTAGCTATTTGTGCATGCCTTGATAATACATCCCTGCGTTAATCAAGGGTTAACAACAACCAATCTTGCGCTCCTCTTAGCCGTTGAAATCCTAAACTTATTCCTAAGCCGGATTAGTCTTCACCATCAATTGATTGAATAAAGACCATGCTCATTCGTTTCTTGAATCTAACTCTCCCGATATTAGATAAATAGATAAAGTTACGAGATCCTCTCCCAAACAAGATTGAGAACCAAGAATGAACAAACTTTGAAAATTGAATTGCAACTCAAAAACCTAAACAAAAATCCAAAGGATTTCATAACAACAAAACACAACAACCTCAACCAATCAAGTTAGTTCATGGTTGGGTTCAAAAGATATACAAAGAATAATCTCCAAACCATGAATCTAATGGAAGCAAAGAAGAAGAAGAAATTGATCAGCCCTCTTTAGAAAACCTCTCAATCAAACTCTCCCTCCAAGCTTTCTCCCTTGTCGAAATCTCTCCCCTCTTTCCCTTTGGAGTTGTCGAAATTTCTCTAATCTCTTGCTCCCCTCTCTTTGACGGCTTGGTCCTTTAAATAGGAGATGGCTAGGTCAAAATCCTTCTTGAGGAGGAAGTTAAGCTGAAATTAAATACTTTAAAAGAAAATAATTCTTTATTATATTTAAATTCCTTCTAAAACTTCTCCTATCTTCTTAGGATTTAATTTCTCTTTAACATCTTCATGGAAATCAAACTCCTTTTGGATTTAACCTTGCTCCACGTCATCTTGGACTTATCTAGTCATCAATTTCGACTACCATATCATTTTATCCTTTATCAAAAATTGCCTTGGCAACTAGCTCAGCATCTCCTTCATGCATTGCCCTGGCAACTGGTTATAGCCTTGTTTAGGCAAGTGATTCTGCACACACACAAAAGCACACCAAAGCATCATCTTTTTCCACAAAAATTACTAAGTTATGTAATCAAGCTCAACGGTGGAAAGAAACATGAATTAATGTATGAATGACTAATTATGCAACTAATATGAGCCTAAGTCTAACAACAATATGAGTAAAAATGGTAATAAAAATAGTACTTTTGAACACTTATCAGTAGTCTCATTATTAACAATGTACAACGTAATTAATGCAGTGGCATGCACTTTGTAAATTTGGTTCGTATAAAAAATAAAAGTTTGGGTATGGAAACAAATGCGTTGATTCGTGAGTGCTATATTTATGATGAAAATGGAAGTGACATGCAAAACTCGCTGAACTTGCACGACAAGTTACTCTTAACTCGCCGTGCAAGTCCGGAGAGTTTTGCCCGTAATTTTCATTTCCAACATCTTAATAGCATTTTTTTCAGATGTCTCTTGGTAGGGTTTTTAACACACGTTTCAGAGTTATTTTTGAATGTTGGACTGAAAGGCGGACGTGTAATTGTAAAGATAAACACTTGTAGTTGATGTTAACGTTAAAAATTCGTCCGGAAAAACATCCGAAGACGGTGTAAAACGCGCTTAAACACCCTTATAAGAGGTCTCTTGGTAGGGTTTTTAACGCATGTTTCGGAGCGGTTTTTGAATGTTGGACTGAAAGGCGGACGCGTAATCGTATAGATAAACACTTGTAGTTGATGTTAACGTAAAAAATTCGTCCAAAAACCATCCGGGGCGGCGTAAGACGCTCCTAAACACCCTTATGAGAGGTCTCTTGGTAGGGTTTTTAATGCATGTTTCGGTGCAGTTTTGAATGTTGGACTAAAAGATGGACGCGTAATCGTATAGATAAACACTTGTAGTTGATATTAACGTAAAAAATGTTCCGAAAAACATTTGAAGGTGGCGTAAAACGTGCCTAAACACCCCTATGAGACTACATTTCACATAGTAGGCAACGAGTAAAAAATTAAATACAATTATAATACTTACCAAATTGAGAGATACAATGATCCTAGAAATGACCTTAAGTCATTTATGAAGAGGTATGTGTTTTACTAAGTCTTTGTTAACATACCCCCACCTAAACACAAAAAATTGAGAGATACAATGGTTGTTGCATAGAGTTGCTCAACATGGGATATGTCGTTGCCACAGATTCTGCACAATGTGTGGTTTGAGCTTCTCAATGTAAGAAACTAGGTGACCATTTACACTATAATCTCCCTCTGCTTGGTTAATGTTGTAAGAAAAACTTTGCTCATGCAACAAGGTGCAAATGACATAACAACGACCCCGATTTTCAATGCATTTTTAGACACGTAAAGTATAAAATTTTGAATTGGAGGATTTAAACAATCAAACATCATGTTACCAGTTATTTATAGTTGGGATTCTAACATAAACTTGCTTTGCATATAAGCCAAGTTACATTCGTCGTGTCTTTGTATATTATAACAGTTGAGAGTTTGACATGACAAGCAAAACTCGCCGTCCAAGTAAGGTGAGTTAGGCTGAACTCGCCGTCTAGACACAGCGAGTTTTGCTCATCATATCATTTTTTTTACTTAGAATTGAAATTTCGCTGCAGATTTACGTTTCCAATACAAATGTAATTTACGAGGATTACGTTAAGAGAATTCATCGTATATAACATGGCGAGTTCATAAACTCATTAAGTTCTTACCCTGTTATCTATTTCCTATTTTCCACATACTCTCAAATAAACCCTCAAATTTCACCAACAAACCTCAACCCAAATTTTCTCAATCTCATATAAACATCATTTTATAATGACACCAACACCAATCTCAGCAATCGTATACTACAATGGCAACTATATAGGAGACAATACCGCAAAAAACTTTGAGTTTGAAAAAAAATCAATCAAATTCATTCGCACCGTTCTTTTCGAGGAGCTAGTGAAGGAGATCAAACGACTAGTACCAGTCGGGCGTAACAGACCAATAAAGGCTCTCTACTACAGGTTCTAAAAATCCTTATTTCCAGTGACATATAGTACAATGAGAATTGACTGGATACGATGTTGAAGCAATGGTCGATACGCATACGGGGTATGGAGAAGAAATTTGCTACTTGTATGCAGATTTTAGTGGAGAGGTAGAAGGTGACGATGAAAACTGAATCGCAACTCAGGCGACAACATATAATTTCAACTCTTTGATGAGGGATTACAATCTTGGTGTTCCTGCTTATACCCATGCGTTTCATGATGAACCTGCATGTTTAACACCACAACACTCGTACTCTAACTTCTTCGACCTAAATGTCGAACAAGTATCAGCTCAGCATTCCACCTTTAACCCATACGTTGATGGGTATCAACTGATACTTGGTGGATCAAGTTTTTTCAAGGGGCTGACACTCTTGTGCTGCATCATTCGATCTAAACGAGCCAAACTACGCTTCTCCTAATTTTTTCCTTAGGTCTACAACTACGACTTCTACACCTGCCCATGCATCCACAGATGGTGATGAAGGCTACACATCCCTAGAAGAACCGATTCAAGAGCGCAACCCTAATGGTGCTGAGGTTGGGTTGTTCGTGGAGCCCGAAGATGTTGCTGCCGATTCCGCCTTTAAAACTAAAAGTGACACTGATAATGATAATGACGCCCTAAGAAACTTCAATGAAAATCAATTGGGACATATTGTAAGCAATAGTGCCCTAACACCGTACGAGCCTCCGTCGCACATGCATGACATCAACTTGGTAGCAATGGACGTGCAAGAGTTCCCTGACGTGGGTTTTAACGGTTCTTACTTTGCTATAAAAAAGATAACTTGTGGGAAGGGATGCAATTCAGAACGAGGGACGAAGCGAAAGCTGCTGTTAAAAATTACAACATACGTTACGCTGTGCACTTCAAGGTGCAGTACGCGATATTAAAGAAATACGTATATGAATGTACACAAAAATCGACACAAGGATGCAACTAGAAGGTGCAGGTCAACAAAATAAAAAGAAAAGACAACATATGGGAGATCACAGTCTACAACGGCCCTCATACTTGTTGTGCCATTGTTACAGGCAGGATCATCCAAACCTGGACTCTAATATCATCGCCAGGAGTGTCCAAACAATTATCCAAGTAAGCCCCAAAGTCATTGTTTTTGCGCTACAGGTGCATGTTAATACAATATACGATTGCACGCAATCGTACAAAAAGACTTTGATGGGAAAAAAACAAGGCAATCACGAATTTGCATGGAGAACATGACGCTTCTTACAATGAGCTCCCAGCTTGGATAAACTTCATGAAGAAAAACAACCCCGCGCATATTTGGAAATCGAGCCATACTACAAGAACAATCGTGTCGTTCCTGATGTTTGCCAATTCAAATGACTTTTCTGGACATTTCCACAGTGTGTGAATGCGTACAAGAACTGCAAGCCCGTCGTTCAAATCGATGACACATTCTTGTAAGGAAAATATAAGAAAGTTTTGCTATTAGCCATTGTTAAAGACGACAATTGCAAGACAATACCAATAGCATTCGCACTCGTGCCGAGAGAAGATATTGAACCTTGCATATTTTTCCTCAAGAAGCTACGACATTACATTATAAAAAAAGACCAAGTTTGCTTGATCTCATATCAAGGAGGTGAGATCAAGTCAACGATCAAATCTTTGGGCAGGAAGTTTGAATCTCCAAACATTGAGCATCGTTTCTACACACGCCATATTGCTACAAACTACTGTGGCTGGTATAAGAAAGACGATGAACACATGCTCGTTATACGCATTGGTACGTTTTAAGATTTGTTGTATTTGTATTTATCACTACTTTCCTTATATCTCATTTGTACACTCTGTCGTGTCTTAAGGTACAAACTAGTTCAACACAAATTTGAACAAATCTTTGAAGAGTTGCGAGAGAGGATTGATCTGGGTTACAAGTACGTTGCAAAAATTCCCAAAGAAAAATGGACCAACGCATACAACGACAATTTTAGATATGACTACATGACAATCAACTATTTCTTGAAAGGGGTTCGAAATTCGCTAGTGATTGCCATCGTGAAAGCTACGTACTTTTGTTTGGGCAAGCTGTTCGCAACCTTGGGCAAAGAAGCTACTAGTATGCTGCAAAAGAGCCTCACATTCCACTCGAGGATACGAGACGAAATTAAAAAAATCGTTGTTAAATCAAACTGGTTGTATGCGCTGCCTATGTTGCGTAACAACGACTCTTTCCGTGTCTTGGAGATACCACAACCAATGCAAGGTTTTGGCTCAACATCCTACATGATGCATCTCAAAAAAAGGGATTGCGACTGTGGCAAATTCCAAGCACTGAAGACTCCGTGCGAGCATGCCATCGCTGCATGCTCCGCTGCCATGATCGATTTCAAGGAATACGTAGATCATGTATACTGGCTTCATTCAATATTTAAGGTCTACGAAATGGAATTTCCACCAATCGGCAGCGAAACTGAATGGAATGCTAAGCAAACATGGACCACAATTTTACCTGACCCAACTATGCGAAGGAAAAAAACAGGAAATCTCAAATCCACAAGGATTCAGAATGATATGGATGACATGCAAGCACAAACTTATCGAACAACCTAGACTCTAAGGGAATTGTAGTTTTCTAGATCATTGAATGCCAAAGTGTCCATCTCGAAAATAAATCTGTTGTTTTATTTTTATTAAGTAGTCATATTTTAACATAAATATTAGTATGAAACTTCACTAGAATTCATTTCGATCTAACTTTTCACCACTGCATAGATCACCTAAAAAGTTACAATTTTAAAATTAAAAAATTCATTTCAACTTTTACATTTTCTTTAAAACATTCTACAACCTGTTAGTTATACTACTTGTGCATTCAAATAGAATTACAAAATGTTAGATACTTTACAACTTAATCGAACACTTTTTCTAATAAGAACCAAGCCAAACTCGTCGTGTATACACGACGAGTAGGGATGACAATGGATCGGACTTAGATCAGACTATATAAAATCCAAGTTTGAATCCGTTATAATCGGACTCGAATATTTTTTTTGATTCGAATTCAAATTTTTTTCAACCGAATTTGGATTGGATCATTTTTTGATCGGATTTTTCGGATCGTATTTGGATTAAATTGTCATCGGTATATTGTATTTTGGCCTTCTAATATTTATATTTTAATACAAATCAATCCATAGTTTTGTGTATTTAATTTCTTGCATTTTTAATTTGTCATTTAATTATGCACTTATTCATTTTTTGTCCCTTGTTTGTTGACTACATTTAAATTTTTGTGTTTATTATTTATGCTTTTAATTTGCTTTCTATTTTAATTTATAATTGTAGCCTAATATATCATAACTTTATCTTGTAATTTCATGTCATTTACTATTTCATTCACTAATTTCTTAAATTTTTAGTAATTCATCGATATTTACATTTATTTGTTTCTCCATTATATTTATTTTATTGTTTGTTTATCTATAATTTTATAATTGTATTTATTTTATTGTTTATTTATCTATAATTTTATCTTACATTTATTTTTTTCATATTTATGTATATATGCATATGGTATAAATAGATACATTACACTATATTAAGGTTAATTAATATATATAAATCATAGTAAATATTATTATTATTATTTAACCTGCATTTTTAAGACATTTATATTTTTATTATCACTTTTAATATGAATATATATAAGTTAATTTTGTTTTCACCATTATTTCAAATTACCTAATATATATACATTTATGTTCTCGTCCAATATTTATATATATATATTTCTTTTAATGTATTTAGTTTAACTTTTTTTACTTTATTTATGTTGTCTTATTGTTTTAATGTAAATATTATACATGGTATTTTGTTTTAAGGAATTAAAAGTCATTAATGTTTTCATTCGGACTCGGATATGGATCGGATGTGTCGAATTCAGATCGAACATGGATTTGGATCGGATTCGGATTAGGGTCGGATCTTGGCATGATCCATATCCAATCCATCTCCTATTAGGACTCAGATATTTTTTTCATATTCGAATTCAAATTTTTTTAATCGAATATCGATTGGATAAATTCCTTCGGATTCGAATTGAATTCCCATCCCTAACGACGAGTTCAATCATTTCAAGCACCGTTATGCTTAGACCCAAAATGGCCGTTACGCCAGAAGGAACTCATCGTGTCCCTACGACGAGTTTCATTTAGGATTAGGTTAATCTAGTGATTAATGTTTAAACCGAGTATTAAAAAAAGAAACTCGCCATACGTTCAAGGGGAGTTTGAATAAAAAATATATAATTTTGGAACTTGCCGTGGTGGTGCGGCGAATTTACTGTAGGGGTCTTACTTTTGGAAATTTAGGATTCCAGGCGGCTCGTTGGTCATATTAGGATCATAAGATCCTAATTATGCCCTTACCCCATCAATTTAATCCTCCTTTTTATTTTAAATTATTAATAATTTAATCTTTCTCTTTCTTTTCTCTGACTCTTCATATTCCATACCCAAACACTTGCTCGATGGCACTGTAATTTTCCCTTCGATCACTCTCCCTTCAGCATTCTCAGTCACGATCACAACTTTTGAGGAGTTTCTTCTTCTCGAGTCTACAAACTCAAAGGTTCAATCTCTTGATGAGACTCGCAAAACTCTGATCAAAGAAAATGTTTCTCAAAACCCTCCATGCGCGAAAAAGGAACATGATTCCGACTGTTTACAAAAATAGATCGATGTAAAGAAAGATATATCTCAAGAGAGGATGGTTAATGGTGTTTTAGTGGAAGATGAGAATTTTCCCGATGACCCAGACTAGTTTTTGGTCGAAAGCACAATAGTTAGAAAAGGGAATAACAAATTGTTGGATAATGAGATTGTTTACTTCACTTTCCCTTCTCCAAGAGCCCGCCACAAGCTTCAATCCATCGTTAAGCGTTGTGGGGAGATTGATAGACTTATCCAATAGATTGGGTAAAATGGGTGAATCCCCTTGTATATATTACTAAGGTTGCTTAATCTATTCAGATACCTTAAAATAAAATAATATATGAAAGCCGACTTCACTCTAGAGGAATTGAATTTTTGGGAAGCCTGTTCCCCATATAGAAGATGGCTGTGGTGATGTGGGAGCAGCTTTGCCTACTGCAAAACGAATGGGTACACAATGTGGGGGTTGAGTGTTGGGGAAAGAGGGTGAAATTTGGGAAATTTGAAGTTTGGCCCAAAGTCTTAAGATAATGATCAAATTTGGTTAATTATTTTAAATTAGGACCTAATTGTTAAAATGTATAAGTTTTTAGTACCAAAACTTTTATTATCCCAATTAAAAATGAGCCATGTTATCATCTCCGTTAATTTTTAACAGACGAGTACCAAAACAAAACAAAAATGTAATATTACGCACCATTTTGTCAAAAATAATAGGTTGGGTATCAAAACAGGAACACAGTAATAAGTTGGGTACTAAATATGTAATTTCCCCTTATTAAAAAAATTAAAAAAATTAATATATATAGAAAATAGTTTAGTTGAGTTTTTTTAAAATAATTATTAATTATACGTGAATCCTTATATTTTTAAATCTTTATTATTTAATTTAATAATTTTTCAACATTAATGGTGTTCAGCTATGTTCGTATAAGAATCAAATTACCAAGATACCTAATTACCGGTATTGACTTTGGATTAAGATTCAAAAGTATTAATTAATTAATTAAAGCAAAAACTAACATCACGGAGAGAAAGCAGTAACGTGTAAGAATCAAATTACCAAGATGTTGTTTCCTTTTCTGAATGGATCCTTGAATATAGCTTGAGGGCTGATTCAATCAAGATAAACACAGAATCTTAATCAAATAATGAAATCTCGAATATACTTTTTCTGTCCTTTTAAAAATTCATGATCTAGATCGATACCCAAACAGAAAGGAAAAGGAACTTACTAAAGAATGACTTCACTGTCCTCGCCGGGAGCTTGACCGGTGCTGGAACCGTCGTAGTTCCATTTGGGGAGTTTCGAAGGGTCCGTCACTGCTCCAGGCAAAGTCTAAACAAAAGAAGCCAATCATTTCTTACTTTTAAAGCAAAAAACGTGCAGTAATCGATAAATCAAAGTTTGAAAAAGTGAATCGCACCCTCGCTTTGCTTCTCAAATCCATTCCAGATCCGCCTATCCTGAAACAGAAATCGACGAAACATTTAGTTCGAGATTGCATCAAAAAAGGAAAAAGAAGAGGAAGAGAGAAGTTAACCATACGTATTCGGCTATGATCTTTTCAGTGGTGTCGCTGAGGTTGAGGTTGATGAGACCATTAAGGAGCGGCATGGCTGATCCTGCTGGGATTGGCTACTTGGTGAAGAGACTAAACGGCCGAGAAGGAAAAGGGTTCCGAAACAGTGGTGAGAAAATTGTACAAGCAAGGAAAGTAATATATATAGGAAGATGGGAAGGTTGAAGAGCTAAAAATAATAACAAGAAATTGAAAGAATCAAGGAGACAGCCGGTGCAAGTTGTGCCATCAAATTCAAGGTTATAGCCGAGAGGGTCCTTGAATTGTCCGTACAAGTAGGGCTAAACAAGATCCAACTCTCAAAAAAAATTAATTTTTTAATTTGATTTCAATAGTAATTTTATAAATTTAATTTGAAAAGAAATTAGATAAATTTTGAGTTTGTAATAAGACTCGAATAACTTGAAATTTTTAATAATTGAAGGATCAATGTTTAAGTTCAAGTCGAGTTCATAAACTATGCATGTGCATAACACATTATAAAATGGTAAAACTTTGATACATGATTTGTATAAAATTTATTTTACACAAGAATGTATTTTTGCCTTACAAAATACAAATCTTAAATTCCTAATCCTAACACCCTAAACCCTAAACCCCTAACATTTAAATTCTAAACTACAATCTTAACCCCTAAAATTAAAAGGACCGTGTAAACTAAAGTTTACACAGTCTGTGTATTGAAGTTTTTCCCATTATAAAATATAAAAAATATCTATGTATATCGTATATGGTTATAGAAAGTCGTTTAGTACCATAACATTATAAATGTTTACAATTAATTTTAAACATAAACTTGAATAACTTGACTTGACACAAATTTTATAAACTCGTCTCTAATTTTTTTTTTAAATAAAGTTTAAGTTATAAAATAAGACTTGTAAACCGAAATAACTCAAAATTTTTTGACTCGGTCAAATGTTCACTCGTACATACAATCACTAGCGGAGCCAGCAGTGCAATAGGCCATCAAGAATCTCATATTGTTATGAATTCGATATGTGGTAAATAATCAACACGAGTTCGACATAAAATAAGACATGTACAAAAGATACGATATTTAACGTGGTTCAGCCTTGTCTACCTCTACAAATAAGATAAATGAATAATCCACTATCAATGTAGAGAATACGAAGAGTACAAATACATAATATCTCATGTAATCCAATAACTCGATATAAATATCTCAGAACCCGAAGAATCCAAAATACTCTTTCCCAACGTGTCTACAATACACATCTCTGTAACATAGTTGTTGTAGTTGCAGAGATCATAAAAGTGATTACATCTCTCCAAAGTAATTCATTCTCATAATTCTCAATGTCTTTACAATACCCATATATGTAACATGGTTGCTATAGTTGCATAGATGCTAAACGTGATTACATCTCTCTAAAGTAATTAACTCTCATAATTCTAAAGGTTAAGACCAACTTTATATATATAAAGTTACCACCAAGAAATCTTAGCCATAAGACTTCTTGCCTAATATAAATACTTAAATATTAAATAAACCTAATTACCAAGTATTCTTCCACTACAAGAATTACAATAAAATCTAATTTAATTACAAATTTAAATTTATGTCAATATCTAACATATATCATAGTATTAAGGGTAAAATAAACAAAATTTTGTTACAAACAATTCGATAAAATTGAAACGAATGTCTAATAATAATTTTATACTCAAAATTTGTGCATTCTATTAATTTTGTTCAAATTCGAATCAATTTAATAATTTTAACCCTTTATATAAAAAACCATCAATTTTATTTTTTATGATATTGTCAAAGCAAGTGAGCTCATTGAATCAAAGTAGTAATTGGATAATTGCATTCTACCATAAGGTAACAACAAGTTATTGTTAGAATGTTATTATACTATGAAAATAATATACTCCACATTTATGGGAGAAGGATAAACAATTTAGGAGAACAAAGACCAAAATGATGAAAGTTATAAATATGAAAGGAAAAATTTATCGAATTATTTTAAACTAAGACCTAATTAATATTTTTATAAATTTTGAAAACTAAAATTATTATTATATCACTATTTTTATCTAATATTTAACTATCGATGATGTATTTATAATAATATTTTAATTAAATAATTTGTTTATAACTTTAAATGAAAACTAATTTATTTATTATCAAACTTATAATTGAGGGATTAGAAATATACATCCTAGTATTTTTAGTTTGTCACCAATACAATGAAAGCTTAATATTATATAATAAAACTAATGAAATTTCCATTAAAAAAAACTAGTGAAATTTATAATTTAACATAAATGTTTTTATATCAAGAATTAACATAAATATTTGTTTCCTGTGCCGTTAATTATATACAGTAAAACCTCTATAAATTAATAATGTCGGAACCACGTAATTTTATTAATTTAAAGACGTATTAATTAATCGATAAATTAATAATTTATTAATTTAAAGAGATTTTTTTCTGATTCAACGAACATACATTTTTGACCAAATAAAGACTTCATTCATTCAAACCAAAAGGAAAAATAACAAACAAATGCACCAAAGGCCCGGATGAACAAGCTCACAACGAGTCAAGCAAGAACAAACAGATCATGGCAAAACATGGTGGTCGAAAGTCTTAAAAAGAAAGCCGAAACAAGCATCTGAGTCATCCAAAGCAGATTAGTGGAGCCATACGACGTGAGCATTTCAGGGTACGCCTACGAGAAATCATTGGCGTTCGGAAGAGCCAACGTGTTTTCTAAGGGGTCGGGCCGACGTTGACGGTGAGAAATAGGCACCAAAGGCCTTTATAAACCAAACCCATCCCTTTAGAGAAACCACCGAAAAGGGTAGAGTTCGTCGAGGGAGTTAAAGGAGGGGGAACGGAGCCATGGAAACTCAGCAAACTTGCACAGTAGACAAAATTCTAGCTAAAAACTATAGCCACTAAGGAGAAGAACTTTCGTCGAAACCACCAGCTCGCCACCCAAAAGTTTCATTCCCTCGCCCATACGCTAGCCCTTGGGGAGGGCATAACCGATGCCAGGGGTCGAAAGCCCTCATCGAGCAGTCGGGAGGTTCCACAAAAATGCCAGATCGAAATTGAAGCAAAGAAGAAATAAATCCTAAAGGGAAATGGGGAACACAGAGGAATACCAAGGGGAAGAGGTGGTTTCCGCTTACCAAGCTCTTACGGCATCACCTATGCTTACTGGAGAAGGGGAAAACTTTTAGGGTTGAGAGCTTTGGGGGAAAGGAGAGCGTATGTGTGTGCCTTAATTTTAATTCAACGAACATATATTATTCTTCATGGATAAAACATATACATTGTATTGACTAATTGAATTATGTTCATGTACAATATGACTAATTAAATATAACACATACCCTAATAAACAAAGTTCATTGTAGTACATAGTACTAGTTAAAACTTAATGCAAGTTCATGTATGGTAAGGAAATTGTTGAGCTCGATTACCACAACCGAATTGCTAGCCAAGTGGTGGAGAAGATATATTTTGGGTGTTTGGAGTGGAAGCAAAACGATAGAAAATGTCACACCCAAAAAACCGGTCTAGTCGGGGTTAGGTTCCGGTGATCGAATATTTTGCACCAGTTATATAATTAGCTCGATTTTGTACCTAATTTGAAGCAATAAAGGTTATTCGGGCTAACTATAACAGTCTATAATTATTATTATTAAAAATATATATAATAATAAAATATAGAAAACCCCACGACATGGGAAAACTTTGGCTAGTGCCAAGTACCCCGTGCACGTGGGGAAATGTGGAACTATATGGCAGCTCTCTAAATTACGTGGAGAGCATTATGCCCTAAGAATTGGCCACGGCTCCCACTTATATGGAGCGTTATTGATTGGGGGTTGATAAAGAACAACCGTTATCTCTTTCGAAAGCCAGGGATAAAGACGCTGTTATCCGAAAACCTTAAAAGCATCAGGTTGTCGAGGTGGGTGTAGTTGTGTCAAGGGATAGGCTCGGTGCTATCCCGTTGCATTATTTTATGATTATGTTTGTATTTGTTTAAGGGCTCCCATAGAGCAACTATGTTAAATTCGATTGGCAAATCCGGTAAGTACCTACATTGCTTTGATATGCGCAAATATGACTATGATATGCTACACATATACGATATATGAAATTAATATGAAATGTGACATGATATGGAGCTAAGGCTCATTTTGACATTTGATATGATATGACTTGAAAAATATAGACTATGTGAATTTGTGTAATTATGGACATTGGATACAATTGGCATGCCATAGGATTATTGAGCTCGATAATGTAAGGGAGGACTACGGTCCAGGGCTACGGCCTATATGTGGGGGAAATAAGGTCGACTGTGTAAGGGATATATCTTCGGAGCTACGGCTCAAGGGCTACGGCCCACTCTCCATTATATGTGTTGGTGTACAGGGGAATCCGTGTATCTAATGGTACCTAATATGATATGTGCCTATGAATTATGCTATGACCATATGATTATGATATGACTATGTGACATGTAATATGTGAATATGAAAGCATGAGAATATGTGTAATAAGCATGAATTGTGCATAGCTTATTATGACTACTTGTATATTTGATTATCATGCATTTCATTGTAAATGTTATAACTACCTCACTAGGCTATGTAAGCCTAACATGTTTGTCTCATGCATTTTCAGGACCTTGATCAATTCTGAGCCTTGACCGTGTTATTGTAGTTGCAAGTCACGTCTCTGCCATATATGTATGTTATCCTTTGCTATAAACTCCTAGTGAAGAGGCATATAGTCCAACTTGTTTTGTATAAGCCTTTCCATGATTGTATGATGATCTGGTAATATGGTTTGTTGTATGCTTAGATTTGGATAGGTTAAAATGGTTAAAAAATGCCTAAAATGTGCCTAAGGTGAAAACTTGGTAAATAGATTCTGAATGCCCTAAAAATGTGACATACCAATAGGAACATGATATGTAAGTGTACTGGTAAGATTTGGTGAGGTTTGGAAATCACCGATAGGTTAATCCGTATAACAAAATAGTTTTGAACACTTTACAAAATGGTCACTAAATATTGTATCGTCTAATCAGATAGGTAAATGACCTCTGTTAGTAATGAAATTTCACAGGCTAATAATTAGTAAGATTAATTTTAGTATGATAATCTGAATTTCGGCTAAGGACTCTTAATTTATAAAATTTACAATTTAGTCCCTAAAACTCGAAAAAGGTTTAAAATTGACCCCAACTCTGATTAAGCTTAGTAACAAACAAAATGGATAACTCTTAAGAATAATTAATATGATACTTAGATTAGGTTTTGAACTCTGAACCCTATTCTGAACCTCCGATAACACTATCCGACCTGAATCTCTACCAGACTGAGAAAGGGGTGTTATAGAAAAATATGGACAAAGATTTAGAGTGGTTCGACTTTCTAAACAAAGCCTACATCCACTAACTTAGCTTAAGGATTTCCCAATTCACTAAGAATTCTTCTCCTTTTCGAGGCTAAGGAGGAAACCTTTACAACCTAGACTTACAAACCCAAGCCTAGCATCCAAAGCTCACAAACCAAGCTTTGGGAACACTCATGTACAAAGAGAAAACTTAGCAAACGAAATACCTCTCAAAAGGTTGATGTTTGCACACTAAAGCCCTCACCCAAAACCTATAACACTTGAACATACATTGACAATTTGAGCTCACAAGTGTTTGTCTATACAAAGAATGAGAATTAAACACTAAGACACATTTGAAATCATAATGTTGTTGACAATTGAAGCATTAGTCTTCCATAGATGCTTGGAGGTTCCTTTTATACTACCAATTGAGCTTCTAGTCATTGAATACAGTTGAGATTGAATTGGAGCCGTTGAAGCCTTTATTTCTCGTAATAATTGTAGTTCTGAAGCTATCCGTATCGGTACGCCCTTCTTCAGAACTAGCTGTTGTGCTCTTCACAGCTGATGCGTATCGATATGCGTATGAGAGTATTGGTATGGCCTGCAATTTAAAAGACCGTTGGGAAATAGCCGTTGGAGGGTTTTGCTCGTTGGGGTTTTTGCCACATAGGCATATCGAAACACTAAGAGACGTATTGAAACGAACTTCTCCGTATCGATACGGGCAAGACATGTATTGGTACAGGTTTTGACAGTTTCAAATAGACTATAGCTAAAACCCTAAGGCATATCGATACGGGGAATACCGTATTGGTAGGTTACTTGAAAAACTCAGGTTTGGCTACTTTAAAGACATTTAAATCATTTCAAAACCTTATAAAATCCATCAAACATATTTTCAAGTTGTTTGGACTTAAAATCATATTTGAAATCTTTTCAATTTAGTCCAAAACAAATTTTCAATTATTATATAAAAACAAATATCCTAACAATCTCCCCTTTTTGATATAATAAAACCAACTTGAAAAATTGTTTGTGATTTTCCCCCTTAGTATTTAAAAATTTTAATAAGAGAATTTAAAACTTAAATGTAGTTAAAGCTCCCCTTATTCACTTAAAAAATCAATTTTTCAAACCATTTCTCCCCTTTTTGTTATATCAAAAAAATTTAAGTAACTTTAAGTTCAAAATAACAATGGAGGTTAAATTTTTTTTGACACAAATAAGATTTTTGGTTATAAAATGGCTCCCCCTTTCTCAAAGCATCATCAAATGTTAGTGTGTCGCGACCATTTTTGGAACCGATGTGTGAAAAAATAGCCTGGCGATTGATTCTTTTAAAAATCAAGTTTTATTCATTTTAATTTATTAAATCTTGAAAATTAGGGTTTTTCCACATTAAATCCTTTATTTAATTTTGAAAGCCAATTTGGAGCCGCCACCGGTCACTTTGGTAGACCGGACACCATAAAAACAACCAGAGATTCATTTTAAAATAATTTGGGTTCGGGAGTTGGTTACGTGTGGGGAAGGATTAGCACCCCCACAAACGCCCGTTATCGTTACCTTATTAATTTCACGTGGCATTTTGGCATTTTCGAATAAAAAATTAAATTTAATTGCAACGATAATTATTAATTGAATATTCATTCAAAATAGAGATATCTTTTTATAAGGAAATATATTTTATCTGAATACGAGATTAAGAACATCCAAATGCTTTAGGACACCCTCATTCGTATTCAAAATATATTTCTATCATTAGAGGTTTCTTGAATGCATGATTATTTATGGTCTTGTCAATTTTAAGTTTATACGTATAAAGGCTCTAATTAATTTTATAATTGAAAATTAAAATATTATTGATTTAAAATTTTCTATGAGATAACACCCAAAGAATTAGGTACTATTCATTTTGAAATTGATAAATCACATAATATTACTATTTTGATTTATTTTCTCTAATTATTTAAAGTTCTAGGCCTAATTGGGCTTTAATTGATTATCTAGGTCATTTATCAAATTATAGGTGATAATATGCATTAAATGTTCCACTTAAGGGTATTTTTGGTATAACATCTCAATATATTTGAGATACTATCCAAGTTAATACACCAAAGCTTTCCATCTAATCATATTAATTTGCTACAATTATCCCCCTAATTACTTATTTAATTCTAATTAAAGAACACTAAACTAGGGTTCTAATTACCTTAATTAATCTAAGTGATTTAATCCTATAACATGCACATCCTATATGGTTTAATTAAAGCACCCAAGCAAAATAATTTAAACAATTAAATTAAGATAAAACTGAAAAGGGACGAAATTGAACTTTTATTTAAATTCGGGTGACCAATTACAAGCTTTTGGTGACTGAAATAAAAGAAAAAGAAAAGTGGAGAGCCCAATTTAAATTCTGACAAAAATTTGGCCGAAACCCATTTATATTCGGCCCAAAACCCAACCAGTCGGCCCAAAACCTCGACCCTCGGGTCGGACTGTAGCCCCGTA